>APFE031719023.1:0-46595 GCA_000404065.3 Pinus taeda | reverse complement strand
AAAACATTACTCTTGAGTAAATAGCCGCCTCAGACTGAGTACACTCTTGAAACAAAAAGTCCCTGGGTTGACAATTAATGTGAGGTAATTAGGAGTTTAAAAGACACCTTTTTATCGCTCCACATTTTGGCGCCGTTGCCGGGGAGAGTGTAGCCATTTCTAAAGAGTAGTGTGAATATGATGAGTGCCTGTTAGGGAAGAGTTGGATTTTAAAAATGGAAGGTAAGAACCTGCGTACGGAGCATGTAAAAGCCCTGCTCCACTGTCCGCTTTCCTAACAGATTTGCTCTTGCTTTATTGTGTAGAAGTAGATGTTTGAATTTTTGTGAATGACTAGGAAAAAATAGAAATTTTGAAAAATAAATCACATAATTTCACTCAAGTGGTGATGTAAGCACCACCCATTTCACTAACTAATTGACAGGAATATTGGAAGAAGGAGCTTCAAAGGAACACATGAAGGACATCTTCTGTTATGGTAAGAAACTGCTCAATATTTTTTTTTTGAATTTCCTGCTCGACTAATTCCACACCTTCACCGCAATAAACCAGTACAACATGCTTACAGTGTTGAACTGCCAAATTTACCTACCCTTCCCACCCATTCTATCTCACATGTGCTATCAAAGAAAATTTACAATGAGATTCAGAATGTTTTAAATTCAAAAATTGTAGAAGCTATGGAAAAAATGAGGTTTCTTGTAGGTTACGCCAACAAACCATTTTAAAAACTCAAGAACTTCATGGTATGATGGGAAATCAAGAAAGTAACGGATATATTGAAGATTGGTTTCACTCCATCACGTGTTTGCATCATCACTCCATACTTCAAAATTTTTGAAACCATCTTTTCAAGGGAAGTTGGCTTCACATACCCTAATTTTTATCAACATGCATTTTTCGAATTTGGGTATGTGCATACATGAGGCCTTATTTCTAACATGGTTCCACTGGAAATACTCTTATACATAAACATATTCAATTCTCAAAGAAGAGTGGGATAGTGGAGAAAATAAAATAAATAAAGAAATAAAACAAACACATTTTTTTATTTTTGTAAAACTAGTTGTTTCTTTTGTTGCAACACGTTATTGAAATCAACATTGGTGATAAATATTTCAATCTATTTGTGTATGTAGAAATAATAAGTTCTACAAACACTCATTTTCATTTTTATCACCAATTTAAAAAAAATTCTTGAATATCATTTTTTTTGGCTTGCGGGCTTGATGAACTTTCTGGAAAAACAGTCGGGACAGTCATGTTTTGAGGGACCAAAAGTGAATATTTTTTTAACCTGTTTCTACCCTAGGTAGCCCTTGATGTCTACTTTCTAACCCAGTTTGAACCACTCAATTTGAATTTGAAACGAAAAAGTTAGAAACAAAACATTGACAGGGTGTCTAGTGGGCAGCTCAGGAACAGAGTTGGGACAGTCAGTTTTCGGAGGCCTAAATGTTTGAATTTTTAAAACCTGTTTCTATGGTAGATTCCCCTATGAATATAGTTTACAATGCAATTGGAATCACTCATTTTCGATATCGTAGGGGGAAGTTATGATTAAAATACTGACTGTCTATCGTAAATCAGCACCCTTAAAACTATGTTTTTCCGGTTGTTCCTTACAGTAGTTGACCTATCAATTCTTCTTCTATTCAAAACCTGTTTCTATTGGAAATAAATAAATGAATATAATTTCATTTCCAATTTGAATCATTTGAATCCGACATCCAACGAAAACTTTATGCTTGAAATATCAACTGTTGGTCTAAGCTGGGTAATCAAAAATGACTCTGTTATGCAGGTTGTTCTAACTAAAATTGAAATATCATATCTTTAAAACCTGTTTCTACTGGAGATAAAAATTTGAATTAGCTCTCATTTGGCTTTGGAATCATTCAATTTCGACGAAAAACAAAGAAGTTGTGATTAAAACACTGCAGGTTAGCATGATTGGCCACTGCTCTCCCGCAGGTAACAAATAACTTTTACTTTGTTATTTTCTCCATGGATTTGTTCTACAGAGTAACTACTTGTTAATTTTTTTTGCATAATTCTTGGATTAGGGGAACCGTGCACCTCTCTTTCTCCATGATTTAATGTTTTATTGCAGGTAGACACTCGTTTTTTGCAGGTCCTAGAAGAAAAAGAATGTCAATTTATGGACGAGTGATTCTTAAAAGAAATTTTAAATGAAACAAAGGAATTTCATCTAAGTCATTACCTAACGGATTCATAATAAAAGAAATGAAGAATTGATTTCGTTTGAAAATTCATGTCTTGTCACTGCTGCCAAAACATTTTTCAAAAAGATCATTTTTTTTACATAATATCATAGCGGTTGTAACTTAATTTACATATTGTTTTTAAATAAAATGTTGTTTCTTTTCTAATTTCTTTTATATTTTGTGTTTCAGGTGTTGCTTCATTCAAACTGTGACCCATCCTCAGCCTCAATACAGTGAACAGCTAATTCATTCTTTGCGTGCTTGCATTTTATGGTTGTGTATTTTGCTGTTCCTTTTTTGAAGGGACAGCATTTGTGTGCATTTTTGTCGTTCCTGCTGTTCCTTTTTCAAAGGAACATCATTTTCGCTTTGCTATTTATTTTCTAAAGGAATAGCACTTTTTGGTTCAACCATTCATTTTGCTGTTCCTTTTTCACAATTCATTTTGCTGTTCCTTTTTGAAATGGAACAGCACTATTGCATTTTTACATTTTGTTGTTCCTTTTCGAAATGGAACAACACTTTTTCACTTTCACTTTTTGTTGTTCCTTTTCAAAATGGAACAGCACTTTTTCATTTTCAATTTTTGCTGTTCCTTTTCAAAATGGAACATCACTTTTTCATTTTCACTTTTTGTTGTTCCTTTTCGAAATGGAACATCACTTTTTCATTTTCACTTTTTGCTGTTCTTTTTCGAACTGGAACAACACTTTTTCACTTTCACATTTTGCTGTTCCTTTTCGAAATGGAACAGCAGTTGTTCCTTTTCGAAATGGAATAGCACTTTTGCACTTTTACATTTTGCTGTTCCTTTTCGAAATGGAACAGCACTTTTGCACTTTCACATTTTGTTGTTCTTTTTCGAAATGGAACAGCACTTTTGCACTTTCACGTTTTGTTGTTCCTTTTTGAAATGGAGCAGCATTTGCATTTTCACATTTTTTTGTGTGTATTTTTGCTTTTTGGTGTGCATTTCCTTTGTTGTTCCCTACAAGGCATAACATTTTTTTTTAGTGTTTTTGCTGTTCATTCAAAAAAGCAACACTTTGGGAGTATTTTTGAGAGAAACCCTTTTCTTCCTCTTGTGCTATTATTCCTAATTCATCTCAACCACATTTTACCGATTCCCTTTTATGGCATGAAGTACACTACTTTTATCAGGACAAGAATTATGGATTCTATTGAAGCGAGTTAATATCATTCACGTTATGATATTTAACAGGACAGCTCCTTGATGATAGATTTTTTTCAAAAGGGACACAATTATTTATATATTACTTTACTGCATTGTTTTCTGTTGTACATGATACTGATTGATCATCTTAATATCACGCTGGTTCCACCCTTCCTGGTTATAATCTTCTCTGTCTGTAATAAATGAGATTATGGGTATTTTTTTATATATTGACATGTTCAACTTCTTCCGCCATCCCTGCTTTTAAGGAGTACTGAGCCTCCCTCTTTTTATCATAAAAATGTGTAATAACAACAAAATTTTGTTCGCAGATGGAGGATAGGGGGTCTCATTACGAGCCAGCTTACCGTGTTCATAAGGCTGTAACAAAGTGCATTCCCATTATGGCCACCACACCAGGGTTATGATCCATTGGATAGCCAAATTATCCTTGGAACAGGAGGTCTCATCACGAGCCGGCATGATCACTTTTGCTACCTCCTAGTGAATGGCAATGTGGCTATCTGGTTACCACGCCAGCACACTGATCTCTTCTGTAGAATAGCACTAAAACTCTCCATTTATAAATTGAGGATCCTGGCTCATATGGGTTAAAATGCAACCCTACCGAGGCTATGGACGCCTGCTGGCAGCAGCGGCTCTGCTTATGGTATTGAAGTTATATCTCTTCGTCAATTATTATTATAATACCCTTTTCTTATTTTCTTTTTATCAGAGAAGTTATTTCCTTAACTTTTTCCCTGTTTGAACCTTTATGCATGAGAAATTGTTTTATGATCAATCACATCGTTTTCAGCTAGAATACCATCAGTAAAGCATCTTTTTAGCATATTGTTGTCCTTTCTCTCTTTTCATAACATATCATCAATCCAAAGTGTCCTATCTCTTATTCATAACTATCTTTACACACTTTGCTCTCAATATAACCATAATTTTCACCATCCTATCATTGATAAGTGTACTCTGCTTCCCTTACTGATATATTGTTCATTCCATTGCCTTGCCGTCAACACAACCCCTTTCATATGCTTTATGGTTATGGAACCCATTTTCTAATTAGAGGGGGGAATGTATGCATTATGGGATTGCATGCGATATGATTACTGCACTTTGCCAAACCTTGTTGATTTGACAACATATTAGTATTGCATGTATACATAAGTTTCTCTCATTGCAATTTTGCATGCATCTTATCTGTTGCTATTCCACGCTAATACTATGGATTCCAGCACATTGTATGCAAAATAGTGCTTTGTTTACAGGAGAACAACAAGTATGAGCAAAATTCTCTTCGTAGCATGACCACACTATTGCACTTTACAGTAGAGGCTCGCGAATGTGAACAATTCTTCAGACATGATGTGCTTCCCTGGATTTCACCTTTTGCATCACTTTCAGCACCAACTCTGTCTGCATCAGCTTCAACAACTGTTAATACATATATGTCATTCCATACTTTTGGAGGTAAAACTTGAGGTAAAATTGCATAGTTTTCTAATTTATTATAAATTTAGGAGAATCTAATGAAAATCCATTTTGAGCATTATTTGTCATCCTTCATTCCACATCTTTACCACTTTCCCTTTTTCAGCAGCATGTCATTTTCGAGTGTGGGGGAGTGTTCCTTTCATTCCTTTCTTTCTTATCATCACACCATTCATATTCTTTATTATCCATTGCTATTCTTATTCACTCTCAACACCTCCCTTATTCCATGTTGTTTTACACCAAGCATAGAATTCAACATCTAGTAGCAACCACCTCTATTTGTTTTCTAGCATCGCATGAGGACATGCTAATTTTTTAGCGAGGGGGAGGAATTGCTATGCATGATGGATGTTTTCTACTTTCTTCCTTATTTAAGGCATACACTTTCATTTTCACATAGTGCAGAATTTGATTTCCACATATTTTTTAACACTATGAACTCCATTCTTGTGATCTCTAGGAAACACAAACATACTATTAAAATACACATACCTAGCTAATTTCAAGATAAATTGGTTCATAAAAAATTTTGGAAATCATGCACTCTCACCTACAACCATTTTGTTTATATCCCATGATCCATGCATCAAAACGATCTGATTTTTGGATCATAGAAGCCTTCATATATTACAAATCTACTTGCAACATTTCAACAAAATCTGGGTTGTAGTTTTTGGGAAAATGGTTAATGAAGTTTGTTGTTATCTATGTCATATTTTGCTGCAACTTCATACATATAATTGAATGTCAAGGTAAAAATTGTTATGCCTTCATCAAGATTACTAAAAGTGAATATTTATTAATTAAGGAAGAATTCATTTGTTCTATCCATTTCATGAGCTGAGAGGAACATATTTTTTATTGTTTGGTTAACACATGGTTTTTGTCTTTTGGTTGCATGAGGACATGCAATATATTCAGTTTTCGTTGCATGAGGACATGCAACATATTAAGTGTGGGGGTGTGTTGGGTCGTTAATATGCCATTATTATTGTCACTTGTGAACGTTTATTCCACCCATTTCTACCATTCTTCATCATGACATTTATTATAATTTATTATATAAATCCATTTTATGATGATTCATGCTCGTACATTATTTATTCTCCTTTATTTCTAATAAATTGATTACTGTGCATTATTTTACCAATGATAGTTCTAATAAGTTGGTTGTAACATTATTCACCATTTTTCGCCTCCAAGGTAACTTCCAGATTGAAGATTTGATTTTTAAATCTGCCAACTCAGAAATTCGCTGGTTTAAGGAGTGACAGTTTTGCGGTTGAGATTCTAAGCAAATGAAGACAAATTTGGAAAATCCGGAACATGGGTTTTGTCCAGAACGGGCCCAATTATCTTCTAAAAGAACAGTTTTCCCAAATTCGGCTTGTACAAGGAGAAACGCAGGGTTATTTGAACACAATTTTCTCAGATTTGCAGTTGCGGCCGCCCTCCAAACTTTAGCCGTAAACCCAAATCCATCTTGCTTTTGTTGAAGAGATGAGAGGGAATATATTTTCTTGTTGATCATCTGGTTAGAATCAACCTAAATTTGTAAAACAAATCATGTTGTAATTATCTATGCTCTCTGATCTTTCTCTATTTAAATGAGAGCAAAGATCAGAGAGGGGGGACTTCAGGGTGATTTCAGAGGGTTTCGAATGATGGAATTGAGGATGAATTAGAGATTCAGAATTGAGGATGGCTGAGAGAATGGATAATGGCTGAGAGATTGGGGTATTTCTTGTTGTAATCCATTGGAACTCTACTTTGATATTTTAATATAAATCCAGTTGCCATTTCATCTTTGATCCTGAAGTAACCCAGCGGCATCCGCTGGTGGCTAAGGGCCCAGCCTCCGGTGGAGTACGCTGCTGTTGTATTATATCTTTATGCTTCATGTGGTTTGATTTCTTTCTTTCACTATATTCAGTAATCTGATGCACTTTACTGTTTTACATATCAACGCTGTTATATATATTTGATTGGATACTATTGTTATTTTCAATAGGAATGCTATGTTATCATTTTAACCTTGTATCACATTTCTATTCCTTTTGATAATTGATATAACATTGTTGTTCCTTACATATTGACATTCGATTACAGATTAAACCGCGTTGTATGTTCCTAAATCGGTACAACTGTGTGATGTATTATTAATTGGTGACTGCCGTTTATTCGGGATTGTTGTTCCGTTACAATTGTTGTTACTCTATAACTATGATTCATGCATATTGTACCGAAGCTCAGATTACCGTCCCTTTTAATGATAAGTGTGTTGCGTGCTTGATTTGGATTGTTGTACATTCATATTCAGTTGCTATTCCATTTCTGAATTGTTATTTCATTTCTATGGCTGTTCTATTTCCTTTTTGCTATTTCATTTTACTTTCTGCCATTCCATTTACTTGCATTTACTGTTTTAGTGTGAGAGAAGGTCTAAAGCTGTAGTGAGTCAGCAAGTCGCTGCTTAACTCCCAGATCTTTGGTCCATGCTCTAATTTCCTTTCCATTCACTTGCATTTACTATTTTAGTGTGGGAGGAGGATCAAGGCTGTCATGAGACACAGCAGACGCTATTATGCTCCCAGATCCATGATCCATACTTTAATTCCTTTTGCTTCATCAATTTCTAGAGGAATGAGTTATTACTACTGTATCCTCGATTGGTGGTTATTTGAATGAATGATTTAGTTCCTTCCCGTTCAAATTAGATTTTGTTTCCAGCTTTCATTTACTTTTGGGTTTTAAGCACTGTACTGCAAAACATTACTCTTGAGTAAATAGCCGCCTCAGACTGAGTACACTCTTGAAACAAAAAGTCGTCCCTGGGTTGATAATTAATGTGAGGTAATTAGGAGTTTAAAAGACACCTTTTTATCGCCCCACACTTTTCTCTTTTTAAACTCATTATACATCTCTTCCACCATTGCACGTATCGTCATGAAACTATCCAAGAATTGGGATTCTGACCCAAGTGGAGTTTCATCTGCCATCCTTGTTTGTGAAAAGACCCTTCCAATCTCTAGATTTTCCTCAACAAGTTCTCCTTCACCTCGTCCGAGCCTCAACCTAGTAAGCATTCAGATATCCACACAAACTTGTCAACCTTAAAAACCTTGAGTTACGATACCACTTGATCCGTAAATGAAAAAGGTATTATAGACTATGTGTGACGTTTCCTATGTTACTTAGTGCAATGGATCGAAAATATTGTGAATAACATAAACACTTAAACAATTAGAAAACACATTCAAAGCACATAAACACAACCAAATTTAATAAAGGAGTTCACCAGACTTCCTGGCTATGTCTCCTAGTCCTTTCACTTCTAGTGCTGACCTCTTTATTATGTCTTCAAATTGTTGTTACAGGTGTCAGCTTAAAAACAGAGTCTCAAACATGAAAATGGATCTCACTGCTATGTTCAGCTCAAGTTTCTAAGTCAAAATGAGTATAACTTGACCGTACTTGGCCACTATGGCCTCCAGACCCCCTGGAATGGTTCAAAACCACACTGGTTGGTTATATCCTATGTTATGGTATTGATATACCATATATAGTTACAAACTGCGGTGAACGTAGAATAATACGATAACATTAAAATCAAAGGATAAACCAAAGGACTGACAAGCATGGGATTGACCCTGACTGTTGGGCCTTTTCTCGGTGTAGATCTCGATACAATACGACCCGATGACTATCACGTCATCCAATCGTCAACTAACCTGGATGATCTCCACCATCGATCTGTCCTAGTTGATCCGACAGCTATCGTGCAATTTCACGCTCCAACTAGCCCGACAGATAAGACTTCGAAAGCACATGATAAATCTGTTTTGGTGTGCTACGTGTCGACCGCTGAGTGGAATCATGTAGATTTTCAAAAAATTTCTTCCCACCTTTATGGCGCACGAGAAACCGTTTATCGCTTTCCTACCGGAACTCAAATAAGTTTAACTTCTTTTGAATAACCACATCGTGTCTATTTTCAAGGTTAGCTTGCTTGCATGTCTCAGTGCGATATGCGTCGATCTCCTTTGATCGGATGATTCAACGAATATGGTGTGAACCAATCACATATTGCCATGTCATCTTCTACGCTTACATCATCCAAAACCTGTGACTCATTCCCAGGTTGCCACATGTCCTACTAACATAGGCATTGACTTTTGACCTAAATGTTTGATTGGCTCTAATTTCTTCATCCAGACTCGGATTTATGCACTGTTTGTACCATTGGATTCGTATTAACGAGAAATTAAACGTGAGCCCACTTTCACCTGCATTTGAAGGATTTTGATTTGGAGGCAAAACTGAATCCATTTTGGATCATCCCATAGGACTAGAGGGATCATTTATGTCTGCAGAAAGGATTCCCTACACAATAACATGGAGACTCCGTTGGGGAGTACATAACCCTTCAAGCCTCCTATGCCTTTGGTCTCTTTTGATAGGTTTGGCCAACCTCTTAGTGATCCATAAATTTGATTTATTGTGGATCCACATTCTGAGTGGTGTGTGGTTTAGAGTGTCAAATATAGGTCTCTGTTCAACTTTTTTGTTTTCTCCTAAATTTTTTTCACCCAGTGCCCTTTTTCCTAAGAAACAAAGTGCTATCAACACGGATTTTGACCATTATAGTCCCGCTGAAGACCCTTTCAGCGTATATTTTGACCATTACAGTCGCACTTGTCCAAAAAATGAGATTTGTTTTTAGGGGTTTTGAAAAAGATCTAGAATGTCTTGATCTCTAAAGTCTTTCTCCTGCTCTATGTGCATATAATTTTGACTTATTGTTGTTATATTCTTTGTGGTTTGCAAAATTTTGTCCCATGTTTAAGTAGTGAAAATGAAGTTTGGTTGAATATTTAGTTCTTTGGGTAATCAAATTTCTTGTTTTGTTACTTGCATGTGTTACTGATTGGCTTTCTGATACGCATTTTTAAGTTCTTTTGGAAACCAGAAAGAAATTGCATCTGCATTTTTTAAGCCTTCATCTCAAACTTGATCATTACTTCTAGAAATTGAGTTAGATTACATTGCACTCGAAAGGTATTTTTGAGATTTTCATTGAGCATAGATTACATTGCTTGGTGTTGAAAGATAATAAGTGCATCTTCAATCATTTAAAAACAAAAAAATCATGTAGGTGAAATTTAGTGAATTAAAATTCATTTATTTTTTGGTCATTGCATTGGAATTGTGAAATTGAAAGATCTAGTTAGGAAGATCTTGATGGCTACATAATTGATCGTTGCATCAATCTTTGCACTTCTTCCCTACACTAGATAGCTTTCATTGAAAATCAAAATAATTTTTTTTTCATATTAGTTTCATTGTAGGTGTGTTCAGGTGACATCAATTTTTTAGCCTTGAAACTGAAACATAATTCAAGATCAACTTTAAAATTTAACTCAATTAACCTAAGGATAATTTGGAACATTAACTCAAACATCTAGAGTTCTAGGTTAGAGACGTGTTCTGACGTCATTAAACATATGATTTGTCATTGTTTTCCAATGTTGAATCCTGAGGGTAAAATCTCGTTCCACATACAAAAGTGTATAGGATCATTCTCCACATACCTTCGGGTATATGATGGTGCTCCACACATGAAAACTAAATGGGAACGCTCTCATCAAATGGTTATGCATTAGACAACGCTACTACGGACTGCACTCCCAAGTACCTTCGAGTATATTTTGGAAGTCCTATATAGGTTACTATCCATCCATAAGTAACTGAGTATGTCGCCTTGAATATCGTGATACACCAAACACAACATTTGGGGATATTCATTGCCATTCATTAAGTCCTTGGTTTGCCAAGTTGTATATGGCAGTTCACAGTTACTTGGTAAACCCTTTTGCCTAGGTACCCGTTTGTTTTTCTTGTATCTTTAACTTCTAAAATCAATTAATTAACTGCAAAATAACATCATTCCTATGGAAATACTCCTTAGTAGATCTTATATTGAGACTAACAACAATATTTCCTGAGTCCACAAATCAAGGAAACCCCTCTAATGGGAATCTCGATCCTTTTCCTTCTTTTGGGAATGTTGGTGCTCCTTATATGGCAATGTTTTCCCTTCTAGGATTTACCATTGGTTTGCTAGTTTATTTGTTTTCAACCCCTATGGTTCGAAATGTCCAAACCGCTTCTCAACTGAGTTCTCCTCCACTTGAACAACATCAACCTCATGTCAATCCTAAAGTTAACCCCTTGCCTTCTTCACCTATTTTTTCTTCATCTCTTTCTCCCTCTTCGCATGGTGAAAGTTTTGATTCTAGTAACTATGGAGCTAAGAAGAAGAAGAAGAGGATGAAGAAGAAGAAGAAAAATAAGAAAGGGGGAAACCAAGAAACCATTACTACAGATGCAACTAATGTGGATAAACCTTCTAATCAGCCCTGCAAAGTGAAGTTCCCTTACAGGTTATGTAAGGGTGACCACCTTCATATAGATTGTCCTGATATTCCCAAGGTATTGGAAGTGTGGTCTACAGGCTCACATTGGCCTTTGACATCAGCCTCTAGAGATCATGCTGGTGACAAACCCTCAGCTGGTGATAGTAAGGTCCATGGGAAAAAGGATAAAGTCGAATTTCCCTTTAGGTTATGTGAAGGGAATCAGCCTATTCACCTTGGTCTTAATATAGATGAAGGCTCCGTGTTGGACGACCTTACAGCTTTTCAGCCTCGTCTTCCGACTGGTTATTGAAAGCTTTCCCTAATCCTCCACTAGTTGACCAATTTCTTTATCAGAATGAATCTCTATTCAATCCCACTATCTCTGAAAGTGAATCCCATGAGTCCATTCCTAACCAACCATTAGTTGAGAAAATGGTTGGCCCGATTCCACCTTCAGTTGATTGTGCCTTTCTTGTAGAGAGTGAACTTCATACCGCTCGGGTTCTTATTGTTTCTTCATAATCCAATGAATTAGATGGAAATCCTCCTGTTCCCACAGTACATGGGGGTGATCCTCCCATTCCCATAATGCAAGGGGCCAGTTCTCCCATTCCCATGGCACCCCCTCTACGTATTATGCTCACTTCCTTTGATTGGAGTCGACTTATAGGATATCGTCTTCCTCCTTATGTGCCCTTCCAGATCATAGTATAGGATTATAATAGACCCGTACCTGGCACAATTATAAATGAAGGTGCATCGGTTAGTATTTTATCCTCAACTACTTGGAAAGCTTTAGGTTCTCCACAGCTTGTCCCCATTACCCCAGAATCTATTGGCTTTTAATAGAGGAACCAATCAACTGTTAGGGATCCTTCCTAAGTTTCCTATTACTTTTGGAGGAGAAATTGCCTATATCAATGTGATGGTTTTCCAAAGCCCTTTGGATTTTGATTTACTCCTTGGTCATGATTATATTTATGTCAGGGGATCTCTTGCCTTTTCTTTCGTTCGTGTGATATTTTTCCCGCATGAAGGAAGAATTGTGACCATTGATCAGATTTTCACTTGTTGGTCTTAATTTGACTCCCAATCAACCATCTTCCCTAAATGGTCCTTGTATGCAAGTGGTATCAGCATTGCCACAGGTTAATTATGTGGCCACCTATTCCATGCCCACGTCTACTGAAAATCTAGTCAGTGATATAGTGTGCCATGTATTGGGGGAATTGGAGCCTAATATCTCATTTAGATCCCTTGACATATGTCCCTTCTAGAGAGTTATTCTCCCATTTGATGAGAACCTCTTGGAATCCATGGCCTTTTATGGTCCATAATCAATGTTCCTAAAGCACAATTCATTTTCTTGTGTCAAGCTCCTTAGAAAATGAATCAATATTTCTCGAGTAGAGTTCCCTATCTTGTGTCAAGCTCCTTAGAAAATGAATGAAGGTTCCTGGAGCAAAGTTCTTTGTCTTGTGTCAAGATTCTTAAAAAAACAAATCAAGGTTCCTCGAGCAGAGTTTGTTTACTTGTGTCAAGCTCTAAAAAATGAAACAAGGTGTCATAAGCATGGTTCTTTTCATGTGTCAAGCTCGTTAGAAAATGAAACATATCCCCTTCCAATTCAATTCTTTGATCAGATCTCATAAATTCCCAGTTGAATCTTTCACTTGATCTCGTAACTAAACTTTCATTCCATCTGCCTATTAGTACCTAGTAGTCTATTTAGGTGCATGAAATGAAGCTTGGGGGCCATGTACCTCAAATTGATTCATTATGTTGGGGGCATGCAAAATAATTCCAATAATGTTTTTTCTCATGTTTAAATCTTATGAAAAAATGAAACCATCTTCAATTATTCTCAAACATAGTTTCCCATGTTTCAAGCTTTTGTAAAAATGAAGCCATTCCCACTTTACCTCTCGTGATTGTCATTTTTTTTGTTTAGATGAACCCTATTTTTTTCATTCCGTCGTCACCATCTCTTTGGCTGATCATACACTTTCACTTGATTGTTTTACCCTTGCCTGAGGAACATCTTGGTTGAGTGACCTTCTTATCCAACCTCTTGACCTTTACATGTTTTGAGAAGCTCCATCATGACTAGAACCAGTTGTTGTCCTTCTATACCACTCGTTCCTCGAGGAGGAGTCCTCTTTCAGCGCTTTTTAGACTCCAAAAATATGAAAATATTGTCAAGCACTTTCCTTTTCGAACTCATAAAAGTAAATGAAAATACATATACTAAGTATAAGTTTAACCCTTTTCCGGACTAAGATAGACTAGCTACGAAAAAGGAATACCTTAGTTGAACATGGCTAAGAGGTTCTCTTCAGTATTTTGTCTACCTTTTTGGACTTCGGAGACTATCTAAAAAAAGGGACATCTGGATTTTTCTTTGTCGCCTCTTTTTCAAACTCTCTAAACATGAAAAAGATGTCGAGTTACCCCTCTTTCAGACTCGTAAAACTATAATGACGAAGGACTTGTCAACATGATGAGACCGAGCTACTCCCTCCTAGGGCTCATTATAAATAATAGGATGGATTCATTCGAAGGATGAAATTATACGACAAGCATATGGTATCCTCTTCAAGCTTGAGAATAAAAATAAAGAGGTACTCGCTAGAAATAGTGGGGCAGAATGGAAAGAAACATATATCATGTATTTTGTATGAAAGCCAGCATGTCGCTTTTGAACATGACACTTATCTATATCTCGTGTCAGATTTGGGTTATCCTCACTTCGTCACTTGCCTTACTAGGTTTGGGGAATCCATTTGCCTCTCATCTGATTATATCCTATTGTCACCATGACCTCTGGTCCTATTTTGAATCAAATGCTTCCAAATTCCGGAGTCATGTTCAAGAGAATTTCCATCTACAAATTCAAATCACTTATATCATGTTTGGCGTTTTCTGCAACAATCATGTATCACTCTTGCCAACTATGCAAAATTCTATGTTTCATGTTGATGATGTGAGAAACATTATGGCCATCCTTCAACGGATCACTTCTTGTCTAATCCAACTCATTATCCTAGAAGATGATCTAGGAACTTTCTTTCACTACCTTGTAGCTTGCATGCCTCAATGGCAGGTTCTTCACAGTCGACAATAGGTGCAGATCACTAGCATTCGAGAAATGACTCTGCGAGTGTTCAACTTTAGCTTCATTTTTCACACTCATGGATTGTGTTGTTGTACCTTGAGAGCCATCATCACCATTGGTGATTTCTCTCATGATTGTTAATAGTTTACATCATTGGTCGGTAATGAGGTCGTTTCTACCATGTTCAGCTACAACCCATTTATTCGCATGGTGAGATTCGTACTTTGGTTGGATTGAGACAAAGATGAAGACCCTGGATTTTGTTTGATAAACCCAGGCTGTGTGGAGTTATTAAGTATTCATTATTGTAAACATGATCCTTACCATATGGATGGTTGTGTCCATGTCATGGATCCATGTATTGTTAGATGCTTAAACTTTAAGTATACTTACATCAAAGATGTCAGATATATTGTATTATGTGTGATTTGCAGGTCTCTTGACGGTGGTTCTCTAAGTCCTTGCCTTTGCTTTTAAACCATTTCAATCATCACTTCCCATTATGCCTTCATGATTTAGGGGGAAACCGTTATAAATTATTTTGTCACACTTCCCAGTCTTGTATCCTGAAGTGTCACACTTTGTGTCGTCAGTGTCACAAAGTGATGAAAGTCGTCACAAAAAATGTATTCACCATGAAACATTCTTGTGGTAATCAACAAAGTATCCCTGAAGAAAAGGAAGAAAACGTGCCTTGGGAGAATTCTGAAGAACTTTTCAAAGACCTTGCTTTGAAAGCCCGGTGCGTTTTTCATAACTAGTGTCTCGTGTTGATAACTTGTTGCATTATACATGTCTAGCATTGCCAGCATGACTTTTATTGGGAAAATCCGTGTTGGTCCTCTTTGGGAAGTTGTTCCCAAAATGGGGGAGAAGATTCTCTTACTAGAAAGCTCAAGAACGACGACGTGGTTTTAGGTAGATGAAGATTGGAATGAGACCTCCCATTCCTAGCCCTAGATCCTCTTTCCATGGATCTCTCCCTTGATATGTGGAACTCCCCACTCTTTCCATGGATCCTCAACTCCCTCTCCTTTCCTATAAATGAAATTACCACTATCCATTAATGGTTGGTTTCCATCCTAAGAGTCGAATTATGCCCAATTGCTGCCCATTTGCAAAGGAGAAAGTTGTTTGAAGGCTAAGGCTTGGACTCGGAATATCACTTGAAGGAGGCTTTCAACATCAAGGCTTCATTGGTTGTAATGCTCCCTTTTTCATCTATTAATAGTAAAATATATGTTTTCTTTCCATAAATGTGTCAATTATTGTCCATTTATTGTAATGCTCCTTGATCGATTACATAAATTGTATTAGAAAATGTTGACATCTACACTAGCAAAGAGGAGATCATGAGCTTGGAAGCCAAAGAGTTAAGGTCAAAATCAAGGGTATTAGCATCAGAGAGAGCTAGGAGATCTATCCTCCTTTGTATTTTCTAGTATGAATTAGGAAATATTGCATGCAATTCTGTTATGTAGTTTCTAGATCCTCCCATATGACTAGATGCATTGTTTTTGTCCGCAAAAAGTATTTCCTACACAACAAAATGGCGACTCCGCTAGGGAGTACATAACCCTTGAAGCCTCCTTTGTATTTGGTCTCTTTTGATACGTTTGGCTAACCTCTTATTGATCCATCACTTTGATTGATTGTGGATCCACATTCTAAGTGGTGTGTGGTTTAGAGTGACAAATATAGGTATTTATTCAACTTTGTTTGTTTTCTCCTAAATTTTTCTCACCCAGTGCCCTTTTTGTGAGAAACTGTGTTGTCAGCGCAAATTATAACCATTCATGATGAAGACCCTGTGAGCGGTGATTTTGACCATTACATCCATGTGGTCAAAAAAATGATATTTTTTTATGGTTTTTGACAAAATATCTGGAATATCTTGATCTCTAAAGCCTTTCTCCTGTTCTATGTGCATAGAATTTTAACTTATTGTTGTTAGATTATTTGTGGTTTGGAAAAGTCTATCCCGTATTGATGTAGTGAAAACGGACTTTGGTTGAATCTTTAGTTCTTTGCGTAATCGAATTTATTATTTTTTGCTTGCATGTGTTACTGATTTTTTTGTCTGATAAGCATTTTTAGTTCTTTTAGAAACCAGAAAGAAATTGCATTTGCATTTGTTAAGCCTTCATCTCAAAATTGATCATTACTTCTATAAATTGCATTAGATTACATTGCATTGGAAATATGTTTTTGAGATTGTCATTGAGCATAGATTAGAGTGCTTGGTGGAAAGTTGATAAGTGCATCTTCAATCATTTAAAATTTAAAAAAACAAAAAACAAAAAAAATTCATGTAAGTGAACTTTAGTGAATTAAAATTCATTTACTTTTTGTTCGTGTGGAATTGTGAAATTAAAAAATCTAGTTAGGAAGCTCTTGTTCACTACATATTTGATTTTTGCATCAATATTTGCACTTCTTCCCTACACTAGATAGCTTTCATTGAAAATGAAAAGATTTTTTTTTTCATATTAGTTTCATCGTAGGTGTGTTCAGGTGACATTGATTTTTGAGTCTTGAAACCAAAACATAATTCAAGATCAAATTTAAACTTTATCTCAATTAACCTAATGATCATTTGGAACATTAATGCAAACATCTAGAGGTCTAGGCTAGACACGTGTTCCGACGTCATTAAATGTAGGAGTTATTGTTGTTAGCTAGCATTGCATCCTGTGGGTGAAATCTCGTTCCATGTACGGAAGTGTATAGGATCATTCTCCACATACCTTTGGGTATATCGGATGGCGCTCCACGCATGAAAAGTATATGGGAATGCTCTCATTGAATGGTTATGCATTAGATAGCACTACTACATACTTCACTCCCACATACAGCCGAGTATATTTTGGGAGTCCCTTATAGTTTGATATCCATCCATATGCAACCAAGTTTGTCACCTTTTATACCGTGATGCACCGAACACAGCCTTTGGGGAGATTGGTTGACTTACGTTAAGTCCTTGGTTTGATAAGGTGTATATTTCAGTTCACAATGACTTGCTAAACCCTTTTTCCTAGGTAACAATTTGTTTTGTTTGTATCTTTAACTACTAAAATCAATTAATCAACCGGGGAATAACATCCTTCTTATGGAAATACTCCTTAGTAGATCTTAGGTTGAGACTAATGGCAACATTTCCTGAGTCCACCAATTAAGGAAACCCCTCTGATAAGAGTCTTGGTCATTTTCCTTCTTTTGGAAATGTTGTTGCTCCTTATATGGCAACATTGTCCTTTCCCAAATTTACCATTGGTTTTCCAGTTTGGTTGTTTTCAACCCCTATGGTTCTGAATGTCCAAACTACTTCTCAACAGATTTCTCCTCCACCTAAACAACATCAACCTCATGTTGATCCTAAAGTTGACCCCTTGCCTTCTTCACCTATTGTTTCTTCATCCCTTTCTCCCTCTTTGCCTAGTGAAAGTTTTGATTTTAGTAACCAGGGAGATAAGAAGAAGAAGAAACAAAATAAGTAAGGGGGGGGACTAGCAACCATTTCTACAGATGCAACTAATGTGGAGAAACCCTCCAATCAACCCCACAAAGTGAATTTCCCTTGTAGGTTATGTAAGGGTGACCACCTTCTTAGAGATTGTCTCGGTATTCCCAAGGTATTAGAAGTGTGGTCTATAGGCTCACATCGGAACTAGTGATAGTAAGGTCCATGGGAAAAAGGGTAAAGTCAAATTTCCATGTAGGTTATGTGAATGGAATCATCCTATTCACCTTTGTCCTTATATGGATGAAGCCTCAAAAGTGTTGGATGACCTTACAGCTTTTCAGCCTCGTCTTTTGACTGGTTATCAAAAGCTTTCCCCTAATCCTACACTAGTTGACCAAGTGATTGATCAGGATTCATCTCTAGTCAATCCCACTCTCTCTAAAATTCAATCCCATGAGTTCGTTCTCGGCCAAGCATTGGTGGAGAAAATGGTTGACTCGATTCCACCTTCAATTAATTGTACCTTTCCTATAGAGAGTGAACTTCATACTACTCAGGTTCTTCTTGTTCCTTCAGATTCTAATGAATTGGAGGAAAATCCTCCCATTCCCATGGTACAGGGGGTGATCCTCTCATTCCCATAACACAAGGGGGCAGTTCTCCCATTCCCATGGCACCCCCTCTAAGTAGTATGGTCACTTCCTTTGATTGGAATCAACTTAAAGGATGTGGTCTTCCTCCTTATGTGCCCTTCCAGATCATAGTACAAGCTTATAATAAACCCGTACTTGGCACAATCATAGATGAAGGCGCATCGGTTAGCATTTTGTCCTCAACTACTTGGTAAGATTTAGGTTCTCCACAGCCTGTGCCCGTTACCCAAAATCCGTTGGCTTTTAACAAAGGAACAAGTCAACTGTTAGGGATCCTTCCTAAGTTGCCTATTACTTTGGGAGGAAAAATTGTCTATATCGATGTGATGGTTTTTCGAGGCCCTTTGAATTTTAATTTACTCCTTGGTCATGACTATGTTTATGTCATGGAAGCTCTTGTCTCTTCTCTCTTTCATGTGATATGTTTCCCACATGAAGGAAGAATCATGAACATTGATAAACTTTTGTTTATTGGTCCTAATTTGACTCCCAATCAAACATATTCCCTAAATGGTCCTTGTATTAAATTGGTATCACCCCCGCCATAGGTTAATTATGTGGCCACTTATTCCATGCCCCCATCTACTGACAATCTAGTCAGTGATATAGTGTGTCATGTACTAGGGGCATTGGAGCTTGATCTCTCCATTAGAATCCATGACATGCATCCCTTCCAGAGTGTTGTTATTCCATCTTATGAGAACCTGTTGGAATCCATGGCCTCTTATCATCCATAATCAATGTTCATGGAGCATAATTCATTTTCTTGTGTCAAGTTCCTTAAAAAAGAATCAAGGTTTTCGGAGGAGAGTTCCTTGAATTGTGTCAAGCTCCTTAAAAAATGAATGAAGTTTCCTGGAATAGAGTTCTTTATCTTGTTTCAAGCTCCTTAAAAAATGAATCAAGGTTCCTAGAGCAGAGTTTCTTTACTTGTGTCAAGCTCGTTAAAAAATTAAACAAGGTGTCATGAGCATGGTTCTTTTCACATGTCAAGCTCATTAAAAAATGAAACAAATCACCTTCCAAATTGAGTCTTTGATTAGATCTCGTAAATTCCCAGTCAAGTCTTTCACTTGATCTCATAAATGAACCTTCATTCCATCCATCTTTTAGTATCCAGTAGTTTATTTAGGTGCATGAAATGAACATTGGGGGTCATGTACCTCGAATTGAGTCATTATGTTGGGGGAACGCAAACTAATTCCAAGCATATTTTTTTCTCATGTTTCAAGCTTGTGAAAAAGTGAAACCATCTTCACATATTCTCAAGCATAGTTTCCCATGTTTCAAGCTTGTGTAAAAATGAAACCGTTCCAACTTTACCTCTTGTGATTTCCATTTTTGCTAGATGAGCCTTGGTTTTTTTCATTCCATCGTCACCGTCTCTTTGGCAAATCATACGCTTTCACTTGGTCATTTTTCCCTTACCTAAGGAACATCTGTGATGAGTCGCCTTATTAGCCATCCTCTTGACCTTTACATGTTTTGAGTAGTTCCATCATGACCAGAATCAGTTGTTATCGTTTTATACCACTCGTTCCTCTAGGAGGAGTCCTCTTTCAACTCTTTTCAGACTCCAAAAATATGAAAAGATTTTCAAGAACTTGTCTTTTTGAACTCGTAAAAGTAAATGAAAAGACGTCTACTCAGTATAATTTTAACCCTTTTCTGGACTTAGATAGACTAGCTATGAAAAAGGAACACGTTAGTTGAACATGGCTAAGAGGTTTTCTTGAGTATTGTTTTCTACCTTTTTGGACTTAAGAGACTATCTACAAAAAGGGACATCTTGAGTTTTATTTTCCGCCTCTTTTTCAAACTCTCTAAACATGAAAAATATGTCGAGTTACCCCTTCATCGGACTCGTAAAACTAAAACGATGAAGGAATTGTCAACATGACGAGACCAAGCTACTCATTCTTAGGGCTTGCTATAAACACTAGGATGGATTCATCCAAATGATGAACTTATACGACAAGCATATGATATCCTCTTCAAGCGTGAGGTTAAAAATAAATAGGTACTCACTAGAAATAGTGGGGGGGGTGGAAAGAAATATATATCCTGTGTTTTGTATGAAAGGCAACATGTCGCTCTTGAACATGACACTTTTATGTATCTTGCGTCCAATAATGGCCCTCCAAATTAGACATAAATTAAGGCCCATTTGACCATCCTTCAGCACATTAAACCTCTATTTTTGCATTAGATGATATATTTTTAACTTTAATATGTTCATCAGGAAGGTTTATGGATAATTTCATATTTGTGCCTAATATTATTTATTTTTGTAGAATATTATGAGAATATTGGGCAAATTATGAAGATTTGGAGGAGATAATTTAGGAACTTTCTCCCTACTACAGGAGGATCAATATTGGATAATAAATCAAAAATATGTTATGAAATTATTGCACAAATTCTAGAGCTCCAATGGTTGAGAAAATCTAGGAATGTGTTCATTGTCATTTCATGCAGATTCCTAATGTTGGGAAGCAGATCCACTATTTGAGGGATTTTGGAGAGGAAAGTTTCCTCCTTTAAAGGAGAATGATTCATCGTCATTTCATATAAGTACCAATTCGAATTTACCTCTAGGGGTTGGTTTTTCTTAGTCTTCTTGTGGAGATAACTTGTATTTTTGCAGCTCCACTTTCATTTCTAGCAGGGATGTACTTAGATTGGTTCAAACAATGAAGATTGTTGCCATTTTTAGCTTCTAAAGCTTGGTCTCCTTCATAGTAATCTGAGTATCCTTGGGATTGTCCATCCCAAGGGCCTCAGAGCCCTTTTGTATAATTTAATTTTCTTCTTTTCACTTCTTATTCACATGCATCTCTTGTTCTTGTTTTTCCTATTTTTGCATTTAGTATTGATGATTTCTTGTTGTAGGATTGGGTTAAATGGTTGAAGTAAGTTCTTTTACAAGATCACAAGCATGATTTCATCCTTCGAACAGATTTTTAAGGTCATAATAATCATTGAGATACTTGGATTAGTTTTCTTATTCACAAATCTTAAATTTCTAGAAGTCCCTTGTAGCAACTAGTAGTAATTTTCTGCTATTTTTTAGAACATACTAATGAGCATAACTTAAGTTTATTCCACTTGGATTAGGTCATTAAAATATTCAAGTTGATGACAAAATTTACCCCCTTGAATTTTCACTTGATTAGGTTAGTTATTTGATAGATTAATCAGCTCACTAGTTCTCGAATTTCTATATTTTAGACTGGTAATTTTCAGTTATTTTTTAGCACGTGTTAATAGAGGTATTTTTGAGTGATTTCACTTGGAATTGAGACCTAATACATCCTATTAAATAAAAAAATTGTCCCATCCCATTTGGATTTGATTTAATTGATCATTCGGTGAATTATACCTTCCTCTAACTTCTTATAGCAAACATTATAACTTCTTGTAGCATGTGTAAACTTGACCAAATTTGCTCAAAACACTTGGTTTTTGTCTCTTAGGTTTGAATCATAAATCATAGGCTCTAAATCCATGATTGAGGAAGAATAAAACACCATTAGTACATGCCTTTTTTAAAAGTAGTAGGCCTATTGATTTGAATTCATGCTCTTAGAATTTCAATTACAAATTATTGTTCTTGCCTAGGATTAATTTCTTTTCAAAGTAACATTTTCATTTATGCAATTTGTTTAGGATTTGATTTCATTACATTCACTCCAATACATCATGACAGTGAAAGAAGGACACATTGTATGTTTCACATATAGTGTTGATACCTTTTAAAATTGTATGAACCCTGGGTTGATAATTAAAGTTGGTAGCCTTGGGAGTTGCAGCATTCTTGTTGCAATGTTGAGGCTCATCACTTTTTGGCGCCGTTGACGTGGAGGTGTTAAAGTATGCATTGTTTTCTTCCCTAGTTTATTCATTTCTTTTACTTTCTACAAAAACAAAAACAAAATGTTTGCATTTGGCAGATTTCATTTCAAGAACAGAAAATTGCATTGCATTAACATTCTTATTCACAAAAAAAAAAAAAAAACTTCTCCAACACCACCCCCCCATTTGATCATGTGGTACATTAAGAGCCACATCACCATCGATAGAGAAGGTAGAATAAGAGGAGATGACAGATAAGGTAGAAGAAACGGATGCAGATGATGACAATGAAGAATATCCTCTTGGATTTCTGATTCAAGATAGTTATGTCAGTGTGCATATGAAGAACATCCCTCCATCATTCCTTCCCAACTTCCATGGTATGAGGTCAGAGGATCCGAAAACCTTTCTCTTTGAATTTGAAATTGTTTGTAGATCTTATCATTACTTATTAAACACTCAAAAATTGAGGTTATTTCCGAAAACGTTGAAGGATATAGCTCTTAAACGGTTCATGAGTTTAGGGACTAATTAAATAAGATCATGGAATGATATGCAAAATATATTTATAGAAAAATATAAATATCATGATCTTAAAGAAAAAATATTTAGAATGAATCAAAAAGAAGATGAGAGCCTTGAGGATCTAAAAGAGAACTTCATGTATAATGTTAAGAGGGAAAAATTACATCATCTAGGATCTAACACACTAAAAACCCTCTTACTTAGAACAATCAGGGGCGAGTGGATTGATCTCCTTGATCTCATGAGTTGAGGTGATTTATACCAATTATCATTTGAAGAAATTTGTGAAACATACAAACACATATCAAGAGGAAGGGCAAGAGTAAGTAAATCGGCATCAAGATCGGTAAGTCAAGTTAAACTTGGAAATTTGTTTGATGACTTTAAAACAAAATTTTTTAGAAATGTAAGTAGATAAGTAGAAATGTTAAGAATGCAAGATGAGGAAAAATAAGATGTTGATATTTGTGTTGTCAATGCAGAATCACATGCTATTAAATATTGCCCATCATTACCAAGGTTGAAGGAAGTTTACCAAGAGGACAATGGAGAAAATCAATCACCAAAGCAGCTATGTTATGTAGCTACAAGAAGACTATGGCAGCCTAGTCAACCTGGTATGATGTAAGAGCATAATTCACAATTTCAAGGTTATGCACATCCATCTCAAAGTAATTGTAACACACCCTTTCCTTGGCAACCTTGGCCATCTCAACCCCAAAACCAATCTTGGAAACAAGGCTGGCAAGGACCTTATGGGAGAAATCCACAATATCCTTAATATGTCCTCAATATCCTCCATACCCAACTCCATGTTATCCCTACCATCCACCTCCACCACAACCACAACCCCAACCACATCCATATCAAAGATCCATTCCCACTCAACTACCTGTACGACCATTTCCAAACCCACAAAAGGAAGTAGCCCAACCCACTTGCAATGTTGAGGTACAACACTTCCTTGCATCTCCTCTTGATCTCAATGGTATTCATATTAGCTCAGGAAGAGTATTACAAAAAAGAGATTCTCTTGATGTCGCTGAAGGACAACATTCAGAAAAATAAGAATCAAATGAGAATACCAAAGAATCATGGGCTGCACTTGATGAAGAGCAGACATCATAATCAGAGATTGAGAAATTTCCCTCATGTTTACCATCAGATCCTATATGTGTTCAAGAGAATAATCAACAAAAAGAAGAAGATCTTAATTTCATGGAAGAAGAAGACATCCAATATGATCCAAATTAGCAAGTGGACCAGGGGCAACACAACTATATTGAAATATGGTTACATACAACCATTAAGTTGCAACAACACACTCTTCTTCAACTATGCTTGATATTGTAAAAGTCAAGCCATTTAGTCTCTAACATTTAGTTACATGTAAAAGCATATATTTCAAGCTTACACATCAGTTTATCTGTCATCTTGATGTGCACATGGCTCCATTGGAAGTATACCTATACTTGAAAGATATTTTGTTTTTCGAGTAAAGTAGGATAAAAATAAATAAATAAATCTTAGCTGAAAACCTCATTTGATGCGCCTGAGATTGGCTCATTGATTGAAAACCTCCATGAGGCAGTCAATGGGTTTGAAAAACAGGAAAAAACACAAAAAGAAAAGATCCTAGGTGAAAACCTCCTTTGACGCGCCTAGGCATACCTACTAGTTGAAAACCTCATGGAGCCTGCTAGGAGACCTAAAAGAGAAAAAAAATGAAACGAAAAAAAATTGTTTTCTCCATGTATCTCTCTCTAATGAATGCAGGTGCTCCCCAACCTTTGCAAGCAACAAAAACAATTTGGCACCAAAAAAAAAGTTGGTCAAAAATCTAGTCAAAGGAATTCAAACTTGGACTTTCTCCTCCTTTTCCCAGATGCTCCAACAAGACCAAGGCCATGCCAATCTATCATCCTCATCTCTTTCCACCATCCACCTATCATTCCCAAGCTTTTCCTAATCATTTTCTTCGTTGTCCTAGAATGTTATAGGAGGGCTCTATTTTGCTACAGGAAGCCAAAATACACAAAGCATAAAATTGTTTTTATCATATCTTGGAAACTGTGCATCCATTGCCTATTTGTTTCATGGGGAGATGCATATCGGATGATGGTAACATGCTCAAGCAATTTCAACAAATTATGGTGCACTCTTTTCGAGAAATCGACCTCCATCACCTACAACCATTTTTAAATTTTCTCGAAATTTGTGCATCCATTGGCAAAGATTTTTTATGGGAAGCTGCATAAGGATCATGGCAACATGCTCAAAAAAAAAATTGGTAAATTGAGTATATCATTTGGGAGATATGGACAAAACAAGTCTGCTACAAGAGTTTGTCCTGAAATGCTACAGGAAGGTCTAAATTGCTACAGGATGGCCAAGAAAAAGCTACATGAGGTAGATCCAATTGGAGAAAGGGGTAAAAATTTCATGCCTTTTTTAGGGAAGGTTGAGAGAGGTCCCCCAACACCACTTTCATCACTCATCCACTCCATCTAGCCAAGATTCATATTCAAATTCCACTCTACCTTACATGGAAAAATCATAGAACACTTTGGCATCAACTTTTCCACCACCTGCACCACCTATTGATGATTTTAAACCTGTCCTTATACCTCCTATGAATTTTCATCAATCCCACATGCATTAATGAGGTATCAAAGAGGAATTGAATGGCTACTACAGGAAGAAGATTCCTCCTGTAGTAGCCTACACAATTACAACAGAACTCAGCAACAATTCTTTTTTCACTCACACAACAAAAGATCTATCCGCCTTGATCATCATGAATCCATTTCTGAAGATTGAGAAGGGGCAGGCCCTCCTTAGGAAGCAGTCCATCCACTCCACCAGCAACATATTGAACAATGGAAAAAAACATGCACACAATACCCTTATCAGTCAAAGAATCATTAAGGTATGAAGACTTATGTAGAAGAAAACAAAGAAAATTAGCACCTCCAGAGAAGCATGGATCGATCATCAACTCAACAACAACATGCATGCCTCTCATTCAACCCATCATGATATGAAGCCCCATAGCAACATGCATGCATCTACAATAGCTCAACATAAAGTAGGCACACGTATGCAATTTTCTTCACCTCTCCTATTGAGCATATTAAGGTAAAAAAATTATTTTGAAGGTGGCTAGTAAATTTTTCCACCCTCGACTAGTAAGACTACAGTTTACTTGAACACACATGCAATGTGAAGAATTCAAAGTGGGGAAGTGATGATTACAAGGAGGGAGAAATGATTACATTAAGTAGGGAAACTCAAGTTAATGTCAAGTCACGAAAGTGCTCCAAGATTTTAACCAAAATAGGATACTATGTGCTTGCTCGACTTCATTTGCACCATCACTCATTCCAGAAACAAGTATAGAAAGAACAAGCTACTTCTTACGGTGCCATTGAGGAGTTTCGAACATAGTCTACTAGTGCTACAGGAGAAGGCTACAAGCATGCCTACAAGTGCTACAGGAGGGTCGAGAGGAGCTATAGGAAGAGTTGGGAGGAGAAAAAAGGTGTCATAATGACCTAATATCGTCTGAAACTTTCATGCACACCCATAATTTCTCTGACAAGAAGTAAGTGACACCCTTCTTCCTCGTTTCCACATCCAATTGCATGAGAATTTTGTTTGAAATTGATGGCCTGTAACAATCAATTGATCGATAGGAGGTATTTTTGAAGTTTGAGTTTGGTTGACATCAGTTCAGGCACCCTTCTTCCTCAATAATACCAAACAATTTACCATTGTTTCACCACTAAGACTGTTTAAAAAAATTATGGGTTCCACACCTACATAACATCAAGAAGGAATACTAGGATAAATGGGTGGAGGATTTAATAGAAGGAGAAGCACTAGACTCAAGCAAGGGAAGCCTCAACCTTCCTCATCAACCCTTATCACAATTAAGTAATCGACCTGTCAACAAAAGGAATAATTAAAGGGAAATAAGGAGCAGATTAAAGAAATAACCTCCCTCCAAGCTAAGGGGAAGTAGCCCAAGCCTTGTAGAGAAAGCCAAACACCTAGGGAGCCAAGACTAACGAGCTATAAAAGAGGATTTTGCACTGCTATAGAAGAAAATAGAGCTGCTACAAGAGAAACAGGGTTGTTACAGGAGCGACAGACTCTATGCTACAAGAAAAATAGATATGCTACAGGAAGGCAAAAGTTGTTGCAAAAAACTCTAATTTTGAGGAATTTCACTCCCAGACTCTAGGATTCAAATGAAAACACCCAAAGAAAGTGTAAATACATAATTATCCTTGCCATATGTGAACGAGAATCCTGCAAAAAAAAAATCAATTTTTTCGTAGTACAACCTATGGGAAACTTGTGATAAATGTTTACAAATAAAAAAATTAAATATGGGTGTTTCCTTTGAATTGAACCTAATAAGAATGGGAATTGCAATATTTTTTAGTGAGCATGAAATCATCCTTCCTCCTAGAAATATGAGAAAGTTTTTCTTTTTTCCTTTGTCATAAAACCCTCATTACACAGGAATATCTAAAACTTCTAGCAGAAATAGACAATTTCCCTACCAACTTTGGAAAGTTGTATTGAAGGCTATGGAGGGTGGATCTAACCATATAAATACCACAACCAAGAAGAAGGAGAAGAAGAAGCTGATGAAGAAGCGGAAGAATATAGAGAAGAGGGCAATTAGCCAAAAGAAAAACTCAAGGAGGAAGAAGGAAGAAAGGAACCAATTGTGCTAAAAACAAAAGTAGCAGTGCCTAAGAGGTACCTAATCAAAACAGAGAAACCCAAAGCCCATTAGGCATTTATCTAAGCCACAAAAGAGAAGAACACGGAAATAAAAGGCAAGAAGGCATTCACCATCAAAATAGAACTTAAACCACAATGATTAAAAGAGGTTTTCCAAGAGGTCTCTAATTTTTTTCTAGCTTTCTTCCAAGGCCTAGAAGATGTTATAGAAAGGTAAGAGTCAAAAATTAAGCATGAGGTGTAATGTTGGTAAAGAGTTGATAGATTTTTTGGTGTGCTATAGGTCTATTACAGGATGCTCTGTGTCGCTACAAGATTGCAGTTAAGGGTGTTTAAGGGTTTGAAAGGTGTCCAAGCAGTGGAAAAAGGCAGCGGGATTGGAAAAGGATGTGGAAGACCTTTCCAAAACAAAAAATATTCAAAAACCAATCTTGCATAAGGGGGAAAAGGAAATATAATGGTTTGTAGAAACACTGTGATTTTTCTATGCACAAATAGTTTTGGAAAAATGAGTGAAAATGGAATGAAGGTTTCAAGGGAGAGGATGTGAATGAAATGGATCTACAAGCCAACAGAGTTCACTTGCAAAGAGGAAAGTTATGTTTCTGTGTTTGAAGGACTGCTAAGCAATCATCAAAAGAACAAGTACATTTTGTGCTTGTCCTTGCAGAACCTACAACCAAGCTTCTTAAGAGAAAGGAATGAGGAATGTACAAGAGAGAGACCATCAGGGCCATGAATAAGGCGCAATGTGGTCACTAAGTTGCTCAGAGGATGAGCAACACTTTCAACAGGGGGGTATGATGGGGCTCCAAATTAGACATAAATTAAGGCCCATATGACCATCCTTCAACACATTAAACCTCTCCTTTTTTATTAGATGACATATTTTAAACTTTAATATGTTCATTAGGAAGGTTTATGGATAATTACATATTTGTGCCTAATATTATTTATTTTTGTAGAATATTGAGTAGCTTATGAAGATTTGGAGGAGGAGATAATTTAGGGACTTGCTCCCTACTATAGGAGAATCAATATTTGATAATAAATCAATAAGATATTATGAAACTATTGCACAAATTATGGAGCTCCAATGATTGAGAAAATCTAGGAATGTGTTCCTTGTCATTTAATGCAGATTCCTAGCGTTGAAAACCATATCAACTATTTGAGGAATTTTGGAGGGAAAAGCTTCCTCCTTTCAAGGAGAATGCTTCCTCATCATTTTGTATAAGTATCAATTCGAATTTGCCTCTACGGGTTGGTTTTTCTTAATCTTCTTGTGGAGATAACTTGTATTTTTGCAGCTCCACTTTCACTTCTAACAGGGATGTAATTAGATTGATTCAAAAAATGAATATTGGTGCCTTTTTTAGTTTATAAGGTTTGCTCTCCTTCATAGGATTCTAATTATCCTTGGGCTTGGCCATCCCAAAATCCTCAGAGCCCTTTTGTATAATTTACTTTTCTTCTTTTCGCTTCTTATTCACATGTATCTCTTGTTCTTGTTTTTCCTATTTCTGCATTTAGTATTGATGATTTCTTGTTGTAGGATTGGGTTAAATGGTTAAAGTGTGTTATTTTTTATGATCACATGCATGCTTTAGTCCTTGGAACAACTTTGGAAGGTCATAGTAATAATTGAGCTACTTGGATTAGTTTGCTTATTCACAAATCTAAAATTTATGGAAGTCCCTTATAGCAACTAGTAGTAATTTTCTGCTATTTTTTAGAACATGCTAATGAGCTTCATTTAAGTTTATTCCACTTGGATTAGGTCATAAAAAAAATCAAGTTAATAACAAAATTCACCCCATTTTATTTTCACTTGATTAGGTTAGGCATTTGATAGATTAACTAGCTCACTAGTTTTGAAAGTCTATATTTTAGACTAGTTATTTTCTGTTTTTTTTAACACGTGTTAACATGTGTATTTTGAGTGATTCCACTTGGAATGGAGACCTGAGACATCTTATTCAATAAATAAAAAAATCCCCATCCCATTTGTATTTTATTTACTTGGTCATTCGGTGAATTATATCTTCCTATAGCAAACCTGCAACTTCTTGTAGCAAACATTGTAACTTCTTGTAGCACTCCTCTAACATGTGTAAACTTGACCAAATTTTCTCAAAAGGTGTCTTTGTCTCTTGGGGTTGAATCATAATCCTTAGTCTCTAAATCTATGATTGAGGAAGAATTAAAAAACCAATTAGGACATTCCATTTTAAAAAGTATATTAGGCCTATTTATTTGAATTCATTCTCTTAGGATTTCAAATACAAATTGTTGTTCTTGCCTAGGATTAATTTATTTTCAAAGTAACATTTCCATTTATGCAATTTTCTTAAGATTTGATTTAATTACATTCACTCCATTACATCATGACAACGAAAGAAGGACACATTGTATGTTGCAAATATAGTGTCGATACCTCTTAAGTTTGTATGAACCCTGGGTTAATAATTAAAGTTGGTAGCCTTGGGAGTTGCAGCATTCTTGTTACAATACTGAGGCTCATCACTTTTTTGCGCCGTTACCGTGGAGGTGTCAAAGTATGCATTGTTTTCTTTCCTATTTTATTCATTTCTTTTACTTTTTACAGCAACAAAAAATCATTAGGCATATTTCATTTCAAGAATAGGAAATTGCATTGCAATAGCATTCTTATTCAAAAAAAAAAGTACTTCTCCAACACCAAACCCCCCCCCCCCATTTGATCCACTTGGTGCATTAAAAGCCACATCACCATCCAATTTTGCAAGAATAATAAGAGGAGGTGACAGAGAAGGTAGAAGAAATGGGTGTAGATGATTACAATGAAGAAGATCCTCTTGGATTTCCCATTCAATATATTGTTGTCAATGTGCATATGAAGAACATCCCTCCATCTTTCCTTCCCAACTTCCATGGTATAAGGTCATAGGATCCGAAAACCTTTCTCTTTAATTTTAAATTGTTTTTATATCTTATGGTTAGTTACTAAACACTCAAAAAAAGATTGTTTCGGCAACATTGAAGGATAGAGCTCTTAAATGGTTCATGAGTTTAGGGACTAATTCAATAAGACCATGGAATGATATGCAAAAAAAAATTCTAGAAAAAATATAAAGATCGTGATATTAAAGAAAAAAAATATTTAGAATGAATCAAAAATAATATGACAGCCTTAAGGATCTAATAGAGGGGTTCATGTATAATGTTAAGAGAGAAAAATTACATGATCTAGGATCTGACACACTAAAAACCCTCTTACTTAGAACAATTAGGGATGAGTGGATTGATTCCCTTGAGCTCATGAGTAGAGGTGATTTATACCAGTTATCATTTGAAAAAATTTGTGAAACATGCAAACACATATCAAGAGGAAGGGCAAGAGTAAGTAAATCGGCATGAAGATTGGTAAGTCAAGCTAAACTTGGAAATTTGTTTTATGACTTTAAAACAGAAATTTTTAGCAATGTAAGCAAACAAGTAGAAATGTTAAGAATGCAAGATGAGGAAAAAGAAGAAGTTGATATTTGTGTTGTCAATGCAAAATCACATGCTATTAAATATTTCCCAACATTACCAAGGTTGAAGGAATTTTACCAAGAGGACAATGGAGCAAGTCAATCGCTAAAGCGGCTATGTTATGTAGCTCCAAGAAGACTATGGTAGCCTAGTCAACCTGGTATGATGCAAGAGCCTAATTCACAATTTCAAGGTTATGCACATCCATCTCAATGTAATTGTAACACACGATTTCCTTGGCAACCTTGGCCATCTCAACCCCAAAACCAATCTTGGCAACAAGGTTGGTAAGGACCTTACGGGAGAAATCCACAATATCGTCAATATCCTCCATACCCAAATCCATGTTATCCCTACCATCCACCTCCACCACAACCACAACCCCAACCACATCCATCTCAAAGATCCATTCCCACTCAACTACATGTACCACCATTTCCAAACCCACACAAGTAAGTAGCTCAGGCCACTTACAACGCTGAGGTACAACACTTCTTAACATCTCCTCTTGATCTAAATGGTATTCATCTTAGCTCAGGAAGAGTATTACAAAAAAGATATTTTCTTGATGTCACTGAAGGATGACATTTAGAAAAATAAGATTCAAATGATAAGACCAAAGAATCATGAGTTGCACTTGATGAAGAGCAGACGTCATAATCAGAGATTGAGAAATTTCCCTCATGTTTACCATCAAATCCTCTATTTGTTCAAGATGATAATCAGCAAAAGAAGAAGGTTTGAATTTCATGGAAGAAGAAGACATCCAATATGATCCAAATCAGCAAGTGGACCAGGGGTAACACAACTATATTGAAATATGGTTTTGGACAACCATTAAGTTGCAGCAACACACTCTTCTTCAACTATGCTTGATATTGTCAAAGTCAAACCATTTGGTCTCTAAAATTTAGGTACATGTCAAAGCATATATTTCAAGCCTACACATCAGTTTCTCTGTCATCTTGATGTGCACATGGCTCCATTGGAAGTATTCTTATACTTGAAAGAGATTTTGTTTTTCAGGTAGAGTAGGATAGAAAAAAAGATAAAAACAAATAAGATAAAAATAAAAAATAATATAAAAAATAAAAAAATCTCGGGTGAAAACTTCATTTGAGGTGCCTGAGATTGGCTCATTGATTGAAAACCTCCATGAGGCGGTCAATGGGTTGGAAAAACAGGAAAAGGAAGAAAAAGAAAAGATCCTAGGTGAAAACCTCCTTTGAGGCACCTAGGTAGACCTACGAGTTGAAAACCTCATTGAGGTAGCTAGTAGGCCTAAAAGAGAAAAAAATGAAAAGAAAAATAGTATTTTCTCCATGTATCTCTCTCTAATGAATGTAGGTGCTCCCCAACCTTTGCAAGCAACAAAAACAAGTTGGCACCAAAAGAAAAGAGTTGGTCAAAAATCTAGTCAAAGGAATTCAAATTTTGACTTTCTCCTCCTTTTCCCAGATGCTCCAACAGGATCAAGGCCATGCCAATCTATCACCCTCATCTCTTTCCACCATCCACCTATAATTCCCAAGTTTTTCCTATTCATTTTCTTCGTTGTCCTAAAATGCTACAGGAGGACAGGAGGGCTCTATTTTTCCACAAGAAGCCAAAATACACAGAGAAAAAAATTGTTTTTATCATATCTTGAAGACTGTGCATCCATATGCCTAGTTGTTTCATGTGGAGATGCATATCAGATGATGGTAACATGCTCAAGAAATTTCATCAAATTCTGGTGCACACTTATCAAGAAATCAACCTCATCACCTACAACTATTTTTAAATTTCCTCGAGATTCGTGCATCCATTGGTTAATTTTTTCCATGGGGAGGTGCATAAGGATGATGGAAACATGCTCAAAATAGTTTAGGTCAAGCTAGTATACCATTTGGAAGATATGGACAAAACAAGTCTACTACAAGAGTTTGTCCTTAAATGCTATAGGAAGGTCTGAATTGCTACAAGATGGCCAAGAAGAAGCTACAAGAGGCAGATTCGATTAGAGAAAGGGGTCAAAAGGTCATGTATTCTTTAGGGAAGGTTGAGAGAGGTCCCCCAACACCACTTTCATCACTCATCCACTCCATCTAGCCAAGATTCATATTCAAATTCCACTCTGCCTTACATGAAAAAATCATAGAACACTTTGTCATCAACTTTTCCACCACCTGCACCACCTCTTGATGATTTTAACCCTATCCTTATACCTCCTATGAATTTCCATCAATCCCACATGCATTACTGAGGTCTTGAAGAGGAATTAAATGACTACTAAATGAAGAGTATTCCTCTTGTAGCAGCCTTCACAATTACAACAAAACTCAGCAACAATTATTTTTTCACTCATACAGTCGAAGTTCTAGCCACCTTGATCATCATGAAGCCATTTCTGAAGAATGAGAAGGGACACACCCTCCTTAGGAAGCAGTCCATCCACTCCACAAACAGCATAGTGAACACTGGAAAGAAACTAGTGCACAATACTTTTATCAATCAAAGAGTCATCATGCTATGAAGACCATTGCAGAAGCAAGCAAATAAAATTAGCAACTCCAGAGAAGCATGGACTGATCATAAAATCAACAAAAACATGCATGCCTCTCCTTCAACCCATCATGATATGAAGCCCCACAGCAACATGCATTCATCTACAACAACTCGATATCAAGTAGGCACAAGTATGCATTTGTTCTTCACCCCTCCTGTTGAGCATATTAAGGTAAAAAAATTGTTTTCAATGCACATGAGAGAAGGTTTTATAGGTTGAAGGTGGCCAGTAAACTTGGCCACCCTTGACTAGTAAGACTGTAGTTTACTTGAAGACATATGCAATGTGAAGATTCAAAGTGGGGAAAGTGATGATTACAAGGAGGGAGAAATGATTACAGTAAGTAGGGACAACAGTCCACAAGAGGAAACTCAGGCTAATGCCAAGTCACTAAAATGCTTCAAGATTTTAACTGAAAGAGGATATTATATGTTGGCTCGACTTCATTTTCACCATTACTCATTCCAGAAATAGGCATAGGAATAACAAGCTAGTGCTTAGGGTGCCATTAAGGAGTTTCGAACACAATCTGATAGTGCTACAGGAGAAGGCTATAGGCAGTCCTGCAAGTGCTACAGGAGGGCTGAGAGGAGCTACAAGGGAGAGTTAGGAGGAGGAAAAAGGTGTCATAGTGACCCGATATTGTCTGAAACTTTCGCGCACACCCAGAATTTCTCTGAAAAAAAGTAAGTGGCACCCTTCTTCCTCATTTCCACATCCAATTGCATGAGAAGTTTGTTCCAAATTAAGAGCCTGTAACATTCAATTGATTGATAGGAGGTATTTTTGAAGTTTGCGCTTGGATGACATCAATTCAAGCACCCTTCTTCCTCAATAATACCAAGCAATTTACCATTGTTTCACCACTAAGGTTGTTTAAAAAAATTATGGGTTCCACACTTACATAACATCAAGGAGGAATACTAGGAGTAATGGGTGGAGGATTTAATAGAAGGAGAAGCACTATACTCAAGAAATGGAAGCCTCAACCTCCTTCAACAACCCTAATCACATTTAAGCAATCAACCTGTCATCAAAAGGAATAATTAGAGGGAAATAAGGAGCATATTAAAGGAATAACCTCCCTCCAAGCTAAAGGGAAGTAGCCCAAGCCTCATAGAGAAAGCCAAACACCTGGGGAGCCAAGAATAACCAGTTGCAAGAGGATTTTATGATGCTACAGGAGAAAACAGAGCTGCTACAAGAGAAATAGGGTTGCTACAAGAGAGACAGAATGTGTGCTACAGGAAAAACAAAGATGCTACAGAAAGGCAAAATTTGTTGCAAAAGACCCCGATTTTGATGAATTTCACTCCCAAACCCTAGGATTCAAAGGACAAAACCCAAAGAAAGGGTAATACATATTTATCCTTGGCATATGTGAACAAGAAGCCTGCAAAAAAAATCATTTTTTCAGTAGTAAAACCTATGGGAAACTTTTGATAAATGTTTACAAATAAAAAAATGAAATATGGATGTTTCCTTTGAATTGAACTTGATAAGAAGGCAAATTGAAATTATTTTTGAGTGAGCATGAAATTAGCCTTCCTCCAGGAAATATGATAAAGTTCTTCTTTTTTCCTCTGTCATAAAACCCTCATTACACAGGGATATCTAAAACTTCTAGCAGAAATAGACAATTGCCTTGCCAACTTTGAAAGTTGTATTGAAGGCTATGGGGGGTGGATCTAACCATAGAAATACCACAACCAAGAAGAACTAGAAGAAGAACCTAATGAAGAAATGACAGAAAATGGAGAAGAGGGAAATTAGCCAAAAGAAAAACTCGAGGAAGAAAGAAGAAAGGAACAAGTTGTGCTAAAAACCAAAATAGCAATGCCTAAGAAAGACCTAATCAAAACATAGAAACCCAAAGCCCATTAGGCAATCATCTAGGCCAAAAAAGAGAAGAAGAAGGAAACAAATGGCAAGAAGACATTCGCTATCAAAATAGAACTCAAACCACAGTGATGAAAAGAGGCTTTCCAAGAGGTCTATAATTTTTTTCTAGCTTTTTTCCAAGGCCTAAAAGATGTTATAGAGAGGTAAGAGTCAAAAATTAAGCATGAGATGCAATTTTTGTCAAGAGTTGATATATTTTGTGATGTACTATAGGTCCGCTACAAGATGCTTTGTGTTGCTACAATATCACATCTAAGGGTGTTTTGAGGGTTTCAAAGGTGTCAAATGGTGGAAAAAGGCAGCAGGAGATTGCAAAAGCATGTGGAAGTCCCTTCCAAACCGAAAAATATTCAAAAACCCGTCTTGCATAAGGGGAAAAGGCAAGCTAATGGTATCTAGAAGCACTGTGATGTTTCTATGCAAAAACAATTTTGGAAAAATGATTGAAAATGGAATGAAGGTTTCAAGGGAGAGGATGTGAATGAAATGGATCTACAAGCCACCAGATTTCACTTGCAAAGAGGAAAGTTATGTTTTTATGCTTGAAGGACTGCTAAACAATCATGAAAATAAAAACTACATTTTTTTTTTGTCCTTGCAGAACCTAAAACCACGCTTCTTAAGAGAAAGGACCGAGGAATGTACAAGAGAGAGATCATCAAGGCCATGAATGAGGCGCAATGAGGTCACTAAGTTGTTCGGAGGATGACCAACACTTTTAGCAGGGGGTATGATGGACCTCCAAATTAGACATAAATTAAGGCCAGTCTGACCATCTTTCAGCACATTAAACTTCTATTTTTCATTAGATGATATATTTTAAACTTTAATATGTTCATTAGGAAGGTTTATAGATAATTGCATATTTGTGCCTGATATTTTTTATTTTTGTATTATATTGTGAGAATATTGGGCAGATTATGATGATTTGGAGGAGGCCTACGATAGGAGTACCAATATTGGATAATAAATCAACAATATATTATGAAACTATTGCACAAATAATGGAGCTCCAATGATTGAAAAAATTAGGAATGTGTTCCATGTCATTTAATGTAGATTCCTAGTGTTGGGAACTAGATCCACTTTTTGAGGGATTTTGGAGGGAAAATCTTCCTCCTTTCAAGGAGAATGCCTCCTCATCATTTTTGATAAGTACCAATCCGAATTTTCCTCTAGGGGTTGGTTTTTCTTAGTCTTCTTGTGGAGAGAACTTGTATTTTTATAGCTCCACTTTCATTTCTAGTAGGGATGTACTTGGATTGATTCAAATAATGAAGATTGGTGCCATTTTTAGCTTCTAAAACTTGGTATCCTTCATAGTACTTTGAGTATCCTTGGGCTTGGCCATCCCAAGAGCCTCAGAGCCATTTTGTATACCTTAATTTTCTTCTTTTCACTTCTTATTCACATGCATCTCTGGTACTTGTTTTTCCTATTTCTGCGTTTAGTATTGATGATTTCTTGTTGTAGGATTGGGTTAAATGGTTAAAGTGAGTTGTTTTGCAGGATCACAAGCATGATTTAATCCTTGTAAAATCTTTTGAATTTCGTAGTAATCATTGAGCTACTTGGATTAGTTTTCTTATTCACAAATCTAAAATTTCTAGAAGTCCCTTGTGGCAACTAGTAGTAATTTTCTGCTATATTTTAGAACATGATAATGAGCTTCATTTAAGTTTATTCCACTTGTATTAGGTCATAAGAACATTCAATTTAATATAAAAATTAACCCCGTTTAATTTTCTCTTTATTAGGTTAGGCATTTGAAAGATTAACCAGCTCACTAGTTTTCAAATTTCTATATTTTAGACTAGTAATTTTCTGCTATTTTTTAGCACGTGTTAGCAGGGGTATTTTTGGTGATTCCAGTTGGAATGGAGACTTAAGACATCCTATTAAATAAATAAAAATTCCCCATCCCATTTTTATTTGATTTACTTTGTCATTTGGTGAATTCAATCTTCCTGTAGCAAACCTGTAACTTCCTGTAGCAAACATTATAACTTCTTATAGCACTACTCTAACACGTGTAAACTTGACCACATTTGCTCAAAACACTTGGTTTTTGTCTCTTAGGGTTGAATAATAACCCCTAAGCTCTAAATCCATGATTGATGAAGAATAAAACACCAATTAGGATATGCATTTTTAAAAAGTAGATTAGACCTATTTATTTGAATTCATGCTCTTAGGATTTCAATTACAAATTATTGTTCTTGCCTAGGATCAATTTCTTTTCAAAGTAACATTTCCATTCATGAAATTTGTTTAGGATTTGATTTCATTACATCTCCATTACATCATGACAACGAAAGGAGGACACATTGTATGTTGCACATATAGTGTTGATACCTTTTAAGTTTGTACGAACCTCAAGTTGATAATTTAAGTTGGTAGCCTTGGGAGTTGCAGCATTATTGTTGCAATACTGAGGCTCATCATTGGGTCATCAGGTTTGGGTTATCCTCACTTTGTCACTTTCCTTACTCGGTTTGGGGAATCCATTTTCCTCTCATCTTATTATATCATATTGTCACCATGACCTCTGATCCTGTTTTGAGTCAAATGCTACCAAATTCCGGAGTCATGTTGTTGATATGTTCAAAACAAGTCCCATCTGCAAATTCAAACCACTTATACCCTATTTGACTTTTCCTGCAACAATCCTGAATCAATCTTGCCAACCCTAAAAAATCATATGTTTCCTGTCAATGATGTGAGAAAAATTATGGCCCTCCTTCGACGGATCACTTCCTATCAACTCGAACTCATTATTCGAGAAGATGATTTAGGAACTCCCTTTCAGTAGCTTGGCTTTTGCATGCCTAAATGGTAGGTTCTTTGCATTCGATAATAGGTTCACATCACTGGCCTTCGATGAATGATTCTACGAGTGTTTGACTTCAATTTCATTTTTCACACTCGTGGATTGTGTTGTTGTACCTTAAGAGCCATCATCATCATTGGTGGTTTCTCTTGTGCCTATTAATGGTTTACATCATTGGCCAATAATCAGGTTGCTTCTACCATGTTCGAATACAACCCATTAATTCACAAGGTGAGAAACATACTTTCATTGGATCGAGACAGAGATGAAGAGCTTGGGTTGCGTCCATGGTGTGGATCTATGTATTGTTAGATGCTTACACTTAAAGCATACTTACATCAAAGATCTCAGATATATTGTATTATGTATGATTTGCAGGTCTTGTGATGGTGGTTCTCTAAGTCCTTGCCTTTGCTTGTAAATCACTTCAGCTATCACTTCTCATTCTACCTTCATGCTTTAGGGGCATCTGTTATACATTATTTTGTCACACTCCCAGTCTCATATCCTCAAGTGTCACAATTTGTGTCGTTGATGTCACAAAGTGATGAAAGTTGTCGCAAACAATGTATTCACCATGAAACATTCTTGTGGTAATCAAAAAAATATCCCTGAAGAAAAGGAAGAAAACTTGCTTTGGAAGAATTATGAAGAACTTGTCAAAAACCTTGTTTTGCAAGCCCAATGCATTTTGCATAACTAATGTCCCATGCTAATAACTTGCTGCATTATACATGTCTAGCACTTTCGGCATGAATTTTATCAAGCAAATCCATGCTGGTTCTCTTTAGACAGTTTTCCCAAAATGGGTGAGAAGCTTCTCTTACTAGAAAGCTCGAGAACGACGATGTGGTTTCAAGTAGATGAAGACTGGAGTGAGATCTCCCATTCCTAGCCCTAGATCCACTTTCCATGGATCTCTCCCTTGAGATGTGGAAGTCCTCCCTATTTAATGGATCCTCAACTCCATCTCCTTCCCTATAAATGAACTTCCTACCATCCACTAATGGTTGGTTGCCATCGTAAGAGTTGAATTATACCCAATTGATGTCCATTTGCAAAGGGGAAAGGTGTTTGAAGGCTAAGGCTTGGACTTGGAATCTCACTTGAAGGAGGATTCCAACATCAAGGCTTCATTGGTTGTAATGCTCCCTTTTTCATCTATTAATAATACAATATATGTTTCTTTCCATAAATGTGTTAGTTATTATCCATTTATTGTAATTCTCCTTGATCTATTACATAATTTGTATTAGAAAATGTCATGTTATGTATAGTTTTGTTCTGTCCACTTGATCTTTCTTACAAGCACTCATCTACACTGGCGAAGAGGAGATCGTGAGCTTGGAAGCCAAAGAGTCAAGGTATACATCAAGGGTATTAGCATGAGAGAGAGGTAGGATATCTATCCTCCTTTTTATTTTCTAGTATGAATTAGGAAAGCTTGCATGTAGTTGTCTAACATAGTTGCTAGATCCTCCCATAGGACTAGACAGACCATTTTTGTCCACAGAAAAGATTGCATGCACTACAAAATGGCAACTTCGTTGGGGAGTACATAACCCTTCAAGCCTCCTTTGTCTTTGGTCTCTTTTGATAGGTTTGGCCAACCTCTTAGTGATCCATAACTTTGATTGATTGTGGATCCACATTATGAGTGGTGTGTGGTTTAGAATGTCAAATCTAGGTCTTTATTCAACTTTTTTTGTTTTCTCCTAAATTTTTATACCAGAGTACCCTTTTTTTAGAAACAGAGCGTTGGCAGCATGGATTTTGACCATTATGGTCATGTTAAAGAGCTTTTCAGTGTGTATTTTGACCATTACAGTCACGCTGGTCCAAAAAATGAGATTTTTTGTAGGGTTTTTTATAGAGGATCTAGAATGTCTTGATCTCTAAAGTCTTTCTCCTGCTTTGTGTGCATAGAATTTTGACTTATTGTTGTTAGATTCTGTGTGGTTTGTAAAATTTTGTCCCATGTTTAAGTAGTGAAAATGAACTTTGGTTGAATCTTTAGTTCTTTGGCTAACTGAATTTACTGTTTTTCTACTTGCATGTGTTATTGATTTGTTGTGTGATAAGCATTTTTAGTTCTTTTGGAAACTAGAAAGAAATTTCATTTGCATTTGTTAAGCCTTCATCTCAAAATTGATCATTACTTCTAGAAATTGCATTAGTTTACAATGCATTGGAAAGGCGTTTTTGAGATTTTCATTGAGCATAGATTACATTGCTTGGTGTTGATAGTTGATAAGTGCATCTTCAATCATTTAAAAAAAAAAATCATGTAGGTGAAATTTAGTGAATTAAAGTTCGTTTACTTTAATTCTGAAATTGAAAGATCTAGTTAGGAAGCTCTTGTTGACTGCATATTTGATTGTTGCATCAATGTTTCACTTCTTCCCTACACTAGATAGCTTTCATTCAAAATGAAAAGAATTTTTTTTTTTCATATTAGTTGCATCGTAGGTGTTGTCAGGTGACATCAATTTTTGAGCCTTGAAACCAAAACATAATTCAAGATCCGCTTTAAGATTTATCTCAATTAATCTACGAAGCATTTGGAACATTAATGTAAACATCTAGAGGTCTAGGCTAAAGACGTGTTCTAACATCGTTAGACGTAGGAGTTGTCATTGTTTGCCAGTGTTGCATCCCGCGGGTGAAATCTCGTTCCATGTACGAAAGAGTATAGGATCATTCTCCACTTACCTTCAAGTATATCAGATGGCGCTCCACGCATGAAAAGTATATGGGAACACTCTCATCAAACTATTATGCATTAGACAACACTACTATGGACTGCACTCCCACGTACTATCAAGTATATTTTGGGAGTCCCCTATAGGTTACTATCCATCCATAGGTAACTGAGTCTGCAACCTTGTATACCATGATACACCGAACACAACATATAGGGAGATCAGTTGTCCTACATTAAGTCCTTGTTTCACCAAGGTGTATATTGCATTGTGACTTGGTAAACCCTTCTGCCTAGGTACCCCTTTGTTTTGTTTGTATCTTTAACTTCTAAAATCAATTAATTGACCGCAGAATAACATCCTTCCTATGGAAATACTCCTTATTAGATCTTAGGCTGAGACTAATGGCAACAGTTCCTGAGTCCACCAATCAAGGAAACCCCTCTGATGGAAATGTTGGTCCTTTTCCTTCTTCTGGAAATGTTGGTGCTCCTTATATGGCAACGTTGTCCCTTCCTGAATTTACCATTGGTTTGTCGGTTTGCCTGTTTTCAACGCCTATTGTTCTGAATGTCCAAACTGCTCCTCAATCGATTTCTCCTCCACCTAAACAACATTAACCTCATGTTGATCCTAAAGTTGACCCCTTGCTTTCTTCACCTATTATTTCTTCATCCCTTTCTCCCTCTTCGCATGGTGAAAGTTTTGATTCTAGTAACCAGGGAGATAAGAAGAAGAAGAAGAGGATGAAGAAGAAGAAACAAAACAGGCAAGGAGGTAACCAAGCAACCAGTGCTACAGATGCAACTAATGTGGAGAAACCTTCCAATCAGCCCTGCAAGGTGAATCTCCCTTGCAAGTTATGTAAGGGTGACCACTTTCTTAGAGATTGCCCTGGTATTCCCAAGGTATTGGAAGTGTCGTCTACAGGCTCACATTGGCCTTCGTCATCAGCCTCTGGAGATCATGCTAGCGACAAACCCTCAACTAGTGATAGTAAGGTCCATGGGAAAAAGGGTAAAGTCAAATTTCCATGTAGGTTATGTGAAGGGAATCATCATATTCACCTTTTTCCTGATATGTATGAAGCCTCAAAAGTGTTGGACGACCTTACATCTTTTCAAACTCGTCTTCTGACTAGTTATCAGAAGCTTTCCCCTGATCCTGCACTATTTCACTAAGTGATTGATCAGAACTCATCTCTAGTCAATACCACTCTCTCTGAAAGTGAATCCCATGAGTTTGTGCCCGGCTAACCATTGGTTGAGAAAATGGTTAACTCAATTCCACCTTCATTTGTTCATACCTTTCCTGTAGAGAGTGAACTTCATACCACTCAGGTTCTTCTTGTTTCTTCATATTCTAATGAATTGGAGGGCAATCCTCTCTGTAGAAATTTTGAATAATTTAACACATATTCAACAGAGATTATCCTGATCATGTACTATTGCGGAAAACATACACAATACATAAGCTCCTCTACGTTGATCATCAATAGAGCAGCATCAATAACAATAAAACATCAAGAGCATTCACACATTAACACAGTATGTATCCCGGGGAAAGCATCTCGCTAAAAACCCCAACTATCTGTATATTAATGATCGAGTCATGTAACATTACACAGCATAATACTTCTCACAAGTATCTCCACCTCTGTTACACACAATACAGCTCAGATCTGAATCAATCACTGGCTCAAATCTCTTCCGCTGCTTGCCTGCCTCCGCTGCTCAATACCTGCACGAGAACCGGTGATAATTCCAAGGCAGCCACGTCTTTCCTTGGCTAAATCACGTGAGAACAAGCTACAATGTGGGCAAACTCATTGGCATACTCAATCCCCTGATTTGTGCAATATCTGGTGCACAACTATAGTCACAACTGATAGCAATCTGATTCTCTAACACCTGTCCCTGCTGAACTGAACATGCACTGACATGCAACTGAGTTAACTGATGTATTCATTAGTTGTATTATGAGTTAATAACTTGTGAATTAATTAATAACTAATTCACCCAACTCATCTCTAGTCTATTTTCCAGTTAGACTAAATACAACCAGTTTAACAAAGCTAAACTGAACACAACTCCATCAACTGCACCTCCAGTCCACTAAACTCAACTCACTTGAGTTCTAACTGAAGTCATGCATGCAAATATTCAACTAACCCATAAGAACCACGTATTTCCTTCATGCAATTGCATGTGCCACATCCGTAGCTCGAACTGAAGTGCTCCAAGAGAATAAGACAAAGTTTATAGTCCAAATATTATTGTGAGATAATAATATTTGACTTTTCTATTTTTGACAGCCAGTCTAAAAATAGGCTTGATCACTCACACTGTGATCACTCACACTTTCATCAAAAATAGAATTCCATCTATTTTCTCAACTTGATCAATCATCCATAAACAACAACCTGCAATCCATAGACATGATCCATATGTCTAAAAATAGACATAGTCTAAAAATAGACTGCGCCAAAAATAGCCTACGGGCCCACTTAGTGAAGGCGACTCTTTTCACTAAGCTCCATCATCTTGTTGCAATCTCAACACAGATAACCACTTCTACTATGCTTAAATCTAGACATGGGTGAACACCCCCAGACTACAAGGCTTTAGACCACCAATTACTCACAGTTTGAGGATTGGGTGAACAGGGAGAATACTAACCACACCAACAGATGCATAGGACCCTGTGATGGCCGGCTGCAACCAGTAAAGAGGTCTACAAATCTATTTCCTAATGCACAGACAGGATGATAGCTCTCTGAAACTAAGTAAATAGAAACCTGCATAACACATTCAATGATACCTACTAGAATTCAACAGAGAGGTGGGATGACAGCCCCTCTAATGCTAAATATCAAGAGCACATGAACAAATGCATAACAGGCACAGCCTAGAACATAGCAAAAAATGGAAAGTGAGCAATTAATAGCAAAAGAAGCTTGTATTAGCTGAAAATGAAGGCTAGACACTGCAAGTATCAAAGTAGTTATAGTCTCTAGAAGTTGAACCTTACATCAAAACAACAACCATCAAACCATCCCCCAGATTACATATGTTTTATGGGTATATATACAGTTTCATTATAAAGATATTCTGTTGTGCTATGTGGAGGGGTCATAATGGACCACCAATTGCTTTAACTCTCTGATGGAGTCTTTGCTACAATCTGCTTTCTTTGATGAATGAATTTGATGTTCTCTGGTGCTCTGTTGTCCTTCTCGAGCAGGTGGAGTGTAGTATGGAAGAAGTTCCATAACTAGTAAATGTTGTGATCTACTTGAGGCATGTCCTTTTTCTTCTCGGCCATCCTCTTTATTAAATGTGGTTGTTGGAGATGAAATGCGCTGGGTACCGAACACTGGACACCTTCGTCCTTCAGATGTACAGGATAGGCTATGGACAAGTTGACTACATGGCGGAACAAATATCAGCCATTGGATCAAGTGAATGGAGGGCAGAGATCTATTGGCAAGAAGAATTGAGCGGAAGCGGGAGAAAAATTGGGTGGAAGCAGGAGCAAACAAACATGAACCATCAGATCGCTGGTGGACAGATCTGACAGCATCGCACTGAAGAGTAGCACGAGAGATAACGAGTGGGGATGGGTGAATGGGCAGTAAGCAGTATTGATTGCACCACGTTTGGGAGGGAAGCGGTAAAGGTATGTGGGCGAGCGATGCGAGTCATTGGGTGACGCGTGGCAGATGTGACGAGGAAAACCATTGTGATCACGAGTTAACACATGGTTAGTTTGTAGGCGCAGGAGGAGCAATCACCTTTGGATCGCACGAATGGATGGCGGGGAGCGCTTGACAAGGGGTATTGGGAGTGAGCGTGAAATGATCGAAGGCCGTTCGATCTTGTCGGGAGTGATCGGACGGAGAAGGAGTGATTGGACGAGTTGCTTTATCAAGTGTGACGGGAGTCATTGGATTGGGTTTTAATTTTGATAATTTTGGGAGATGTGCGTTCATATTGCATCGCAATATCGCATCGGCAGAATTCAAGGAGCGTTTCCTTTATACACACATGGATGCAATTTGCGATGGCGATTAAATCGCATCGCAATATCACATTGGCAGAAGTCAAGGGAAAAACGGAGGCAGCGGGGATAAAGGGAGTAAGTGAGGTGAAGTAGAAGGAGGATGATAACCGGTGCAGACCTCTTCTGAGCAAGAAACCAAGGACCAAGCTTACTTCCACTCTTTGAAAATCAGCAACATGTAGCAGAGCTAATAGTAACCATAGACCAAACTTTTGATATGGCATCTAGCCATGCCATACCAAAGAGGGCTCTCTCTTTGCCAACTGAGGGTGGCTGAAATAAATGAATCTTAGGCTAGCTATGAAGAATGAAAATTTGGTTGAAAATTGTGGGTCAAAAATAGCAAGAGAAGTGTAGGTTTTAACCCCATAAGGAAATTACCTGCATATGAATTCTAAATCATAGGAAAAATAAAAATGTGAGAGCATAACACATAAAACACATATACACAGAGATTTCCCACTGGATCCCAAAACTGGGACTCCAACTTGATTTTCAATTATGTTCCTTTAATGTTAGAATACATATTTATACATGCAAAGCATCCAATACCATGGACGAAAACCATCGCGTCCAAACCATGAACAAAAACCATAGGTAGGTTCCCCACCAAATAGGGTCCAAAAAAAAAAATCCCAGGCCTACCCTGGACCCCATAGAGGGGGGCTACCCGCCCCCTTCAAACCCCCCAAACAGGGGGGGTTTGCACCCCCCCTATGACCCCCCCGCTACGCAATCGACGCAACGAAGGGGGGGCTCCACCCCCCCTCTAACCCCCTGGTTCACTACGTAGTTTAGTCGTGGAAAGAATATAACACAACCCAACAATCTCCCACTTGTTGTTTTGTTTCCATAGGGGGCCACATGAGAGCTTAGTCATTTTTCCAACCCTAAAACACCCATTGTTTCTCTACGCCAAGAGAACTTCTCAAAGCTCACAGATTTTTTCAATGCATCTGCAGTATTCTTCAAAGTGTCCACCTTTACCAGCAACACCTTTTTGTCTTCTATCATATCCCTCAAAAAGTGATACTGAACATCAATGTGCTTTGTCTTTGAATGATAAGCAGGGTCTTTTGCCAAGAAAATTGCACTTTGGCTATCACAGTCTATCCTTATAGCTCCCTGTACTAACCCCATACTTGAACATCTGCAACCAAACTGCTTCCTTGCTTGCATGAGTGGCTGCCATGTATTCTGCCTCTGTAGTTGATTGTGCCACTACAGATTGTTTCTTACTCATCCAACTGACCGCACCTCCAAATAGGTTAACACATACCCACTTGTAGATCTTCTCTTATCGAGATCTCAAGCGTAGTCTGCATCAACAAGCCAC
>APFE031719016.1:0-62846 GCA_000404065.3 Pinus taeda | reverse complement strand
ACAGGAAATCTACTCCTTACCATCCGCAAGCAAATGGCCAAGTGGAGTCTACAAACAAAGTCATTGAAAGTATCATCACCAAGACTGTTCATCTACATAGAAGAGATTGGGCTGAAAGGCTTCGTGAAGCCTTATGGGCCTATAGAACTACATGGAGGAATACAACAGGACATTCTCCTTATGAACTTGTTTATGGGAAAGAAGTCCTGCTCCCCATTGGATTTCAAGTTAAAACTTTCAAGATGGCAGTTCAGTTGGGGATGGACCTATCAGAAGCCCAAAAACACATAATGGAGCAGTTGAATGAACTAGATGAGATTAAACAAGAAGCAATTCTAAGAAATGATCTAGTTCAACATCAAAGAGCTAAGTGCCATGACAGATATATCAAAGAGAAAAAGTTTCAAGAAGGAGATTGAGCATTACTATTTTATTCCAAGTTTAAAGACTTCAAAGGGAAATTTCAGACTCATTGGCTTGGGCCATATGAGATCGACAAAGTCTTTAACAATGGAGCGGTAAGAATCAAGACCATTGATGAATTTAAAACTCCTCTTATTGTGAATGGCCATAGATTAAATATTTATCATAAGCCACTCTCAAAAGAAGAATTTGTCAAAAAAATCTTTCTTTCTTTCTCATTTCCATCTCACTCCACTCACTTCATCCCACTTCATTTCATTTCCATTTTCACTCCACTCACTTCATTTCACTCCATATCATCCATTTCATTTCATCAATAAAAGTTTTTTTTAACATGATCATTTCCATTCAGATAGTTATTGTCTAACTATATCTATTTAGCTAAGTGGTTGATGTGCCAAGTTTCCGTAGCCACCACTCTGTTTTTCAAATTTACAGTCAAGATGTTAGTGTAATAAAATGAAAATGCAGGTATGACTAAGCATGAAGACATGTATATGGAGCATCTACAAACATCAATAGGGAGCAATTGAGTAAGGGCTAATGGACAACAAAGACAAGGATTCTAAAGGCATGGGCAAAAATTTCTTTCAAATAGCAATTAAAGGCACAAATTTGCATAGTTATTGAACCATTAAAGCTCACTATGTGACTGGATTTTGGGGGGTTTTTGATATGCCAATGCCGGAATCGCTGCGACGGGAGCTCTGGAGCCTCTGACCTAGCCAACGCCTGCACCTGCTCTCCAGGCTCTGCCTGGCAGGGTCGCTGCTGCCCTTCCCGACCTCTCTGACCCGCTTCCTTCATTGACTCTGCTTCCCTCGGGTTCCTGCCTGCCCCGAGCCAATCTGGCATCGGCCTTGATCACGCCTCTTATTTAGCCCCTGTCACTCCCATCGCCTCGCGCCCCCTCTGCGGGGTATGGCCGCTTAACGGTTGGCCCCCCACGGCTTTTCGAGCGGGCCTGCAATGGCAGGCTCCGCCTCCCCGCCTCCAGCCTCTGAGTCCCCAGAGGAAATCTTCGCCTCGCTCTTGTCGGAACCTTCTGAAGCCAGACCCCGTCCCTCATTATCGAAGTTCATTAAAAAGTTGGATGAGATCCCTGAGGTTATCCTCCCCCCATCCCTTCCAAGGAAATCAACAATAGCTTTATCAGAAAGAGGACTTGTTGGACAGTTCACTAGTCTTTGGCCATCTCCTCACACTGTTCAAAAATGGGTGGAGCGCAACTGGAGCTTAATGATCCAGGGAAAGATCGCAATCAGATTCTGTGGGAGAGGATACTATACCTTCCTGTTCGAGTCAAAAGAAGACAAGAGCCTTATTTTCCGCAATGGCCCCTACTTCATGGATACAAGATGGCTTTATTTGAACAGATGGACCCCGGACTTCGATCCAGAAATGGACATACCAAGCGCCGTTCCTGTTTGGGTGCGCCTCCCTCATCTGCCCCTTCACTGCTGGGGGGATGAATCCGTCAAAGCAATCGGCAACGCAGTCGGAAAATACATAGACAGATCGGAACCAAGGGAGAACATGCATGCATGCGCAAGGATCTGCGTGGAAGTCGATCTAGGGAAAGGACTGCCAGAAGCAATTAAACTAAAGGTGGACCAATGGATGCACATCCAGCAGCTGGATTACGAACAGCTACCCTTTAAATGCAAGGTATGTCACGAGTACAGCCATTTTGCCAATAGATGTAGCAAGCTAAAAGTAAATGAAGTAGAACATAATGAGGAAATTGCAGGGGGCACTTGGGAACAAGTTAAAAGGAAAAAGCACTCCTCTAACCCGGGCACTAGCTCCTCTGCACCTTTGGCAACAAATCTTCCACCTCCTCCTCCCCCTCCTTCCTTAGCCTTCCCCTCCTCCCCCAACCCCTTTGAATCCTTAACATCAGAAGTTCCGTCTTCCTCTCCTCAATCCCCTCGCCCAGCCTCTCCTTGCTCCAATCCTCCCCCCTCTCCCCCTCCCACCATCGAGAGAATCCTCACCAGAAACAAGGCAAAGGAAGTGAACCAGTCATCAGACCCACCGAGAAAAGTTAACAGGAAATCGAACAAGGAACTGAGAGATGAAACAACTGCTAAGGAGATGGCAACCGACACTCAGCAACCCATGGACTCATTTTTAGGCAAGTTAAAAGGGAATGGAGAAAAGGCCAAGGAGAAGTCAGGATCCCACCCCACAACTGGTAAATAATGAATTTGGTCTCTTGGAACTGTAGGGGGATGGGCTCTTCCTTAAAGATGAAAGCAATCAAGGATCTTTTGAACCAGGAACAACCAGACATTCTTCTAATCCAGGAGACCAAAACTAACGAGAAGGATTTCATTCTCCAAACTCAAAGATTCAAAAACTACACAGGCACATCAAAAGGCTCAGATGGGGCCTCAGGGGGAATAGGTACATTATGGAACAAAAACAAGTGGGAATTCATCAACTCACAACTATGCAACTGGTGGATAAGAACAGATTTAAAGAAAAAGAGCACACAAGAGGTCTATTTCATCTATAATATATATGCACCTAACCATTACAGAGATAAAATCAGCTGTTGGAACACTTTAGAAGTGGATCTCTCCTCCATTCATAGCAGGCTGATAATTCTTGGGGGAGATATGAACTTAATCAGGCAGGTGGAAGAAAAATATGGTGGGAATTTCCACTCAGACCCATCGAGAGACAAGCTAGAAACTATCATTCAGCTCTTCAACCTGATCGACACCCCTCTGTCGAATGGTAAATACACATGGACCAATAAGAGAGTAGGATCACACAATATAAAAGAGAGGCTGGACAGGTTTCTTATTCAGGAAGGGATGGCCAGCAACTTTCAAGCAATCAATAGTCATATAATCCATGGCACAGCATCGGACCATAAGGCGGTGGTCCTCACCTTGGATAATGGAACAAATTTAGGCCCCCTTCCCTTCAAATACAACAAGTCCTGGGACAGCCATGAAGACTTTCGCTCTCTTGTGCGAAATCAGTGGGCAAATGAAGTATTAGACTCACCACATTTTGTTTGGGAAGCAAAGCTAAAACAATTGCGGACAACTATAAAACAGTGGGCGAGGGATAAGGAAATCTCTGAAAGGGAAAAGAAGCACGACTTGTTAAAGGAGATGGAGAGATGGCATAAAGAAAAAGAACAAACTCAACACTTAGCAGAGGATCTAGAGAAGGAAAAAAACATGTACAAGGAGTTATACCGGCAAAATCGTGTGGAGGAAGAGGAACAAAGAATGAAATCTCGCTGCTTATGGTTGAAAGCAGGGGATAAAAACAATTCCTTCTTCCACAACAATGTCAAGACCAGAAGAGCCAGAAACCAAATCGACAAAATCGAAGTGGAAGGGAGAGAATTGAAGGAGCAAGAAGAAATAAAAAATGCAGCCTTTGATCACTTTAAGGCTCTCCTCACGGCAGACCCCCAACAAAACGACAACGCAACATTTCTCAGTGTAATAGAGAGCAAAATAAAGGAGGAACATAACAACAAGCTGGAGCAAGACCCCACAGAAGAAGAAGTTCGTGAAGCCACCTTCAGCATGCAGCAAGACAAGGCTCCGGGGCCGGATGGCTTTACTGTTGTGTTCTACAGGCAACATTGGGAAACTATAAGGAAGGATTTTGTGAGAATGGTTAAAAACGCCTTTAGAAAGCATAAGCTGGGGGACAACACAAAGTCCTTTCACATTGCTTTGATTCCCAAGGAAGCAAATCCCAAATCATTTGATAGATTCCGCCCCATTTCACTTTGCAACGTCTCGTGTATTTCCAACCCTTGGACCGCCCCGTTGATCAATGGACGCCCGAGCAAATTCTTCAGAAGTTCCAGGGGTCTAAGGCAAGGCTGCCCCCTATCCCCTTTCCTTTACATTATCATGGCGGAAACTCTAAGTGTTCACCTAGAAAATCTCCGCAACAAAAGAGAGATAACGGGCATATGCATTGAAAGAGGAATAAAAGAGTTAAACCATTCGTTATTTGCGGATGATGCTCTATTAATTGGGGGAGCTTCCAGTTTGATGGCTAGGAGGTTCAAAAGAGTGTTGGATGCTTTCCTCCAGGTATCCAGGGGAAAATTAAACAACAGGAAATGCAAAATCTACACCTGGAACGTACCCCATCAGATACAACAAAGTATATCCCAAATTTTAGACATCCCTCTTCAAAGAAACTGGAGCTCCTTTTCTTACTTGGGTTTACCTCTGGAAAAGGAGCACATCAAAGAAGAGGTTTGGACAAAACATATAGAGAAGATGCGAGGCCTCCTCTAGAGTTGGGGTGCCTCCTGGATAAATCTAGCAGGCAGAACCATCCTCATAAAGGCTGTCCTTTCAGGCCTCCCAATCTATCAATATGCAGTAATCATGGCGCCCGCCAGTATTCACAAACATATGGGACTTATAATGAGAAGTTTCCTCTGGCAGGGAGGAAAGCAGGACACAAAGAAGTTCAGCCTAGTCAACTGGGACCAAGTCACCCTTCCATATGAAAAAGGAGGTCTTTCTATAAAAATTCCAAGTCTCTCTAATCAGGCTATGGGGCTCAAACTGATCTGGAAGATCCTCTCAGGAAAGGGATGGTGGTGGGTGGAGACAATAAAAAGGAAATACCTCAGCGGCCCAAACTCCAACATCCTCAATGAACCAATAGTAGACATACCCTACACTCCGGTGTGGCGCTTAATCAAGAAAGTCCTGCCCCATTTCAGAGAAAATGTCTCCAAACTCCCAGGCAATGGAAAGAACATCAAGATTTGGGCAGACAGAATAATGAATTCCAACCCAAGGAAACTTCTTCAAGAACTCAGGGCTTTGCAGGACTGTATGGAAGACCGAAAGATAACCACACTGTATGACATCTCTTCCTGGAATCAAAATAAATGGAGTGAATGGAAAGAACTGCATCTACCTCAGGATCTCCAAGACCTATGGCTCAACCTGAAGTCTTCACTCTCTGGATTAGCACCAATCAATAAGGAGAAAGAAGACAGATACATCTGGGATACATGTGGAGGGTCCTTCTCAGTTAAAGAAGGGTATAAATCTCTTCAAAACATAAATCCTACAGCTAATTGGAACCTTCACATAGCCACTTGGAAGTCAGAATGCATCCCCAAGGTAAAACACTTTAACTGGACCCTTTTAAAAGGGGAAATTCTAACAGCCGAGAACTTGAGAAAGAGAGGAATCCAAGGTCCCTCGATCTGCTGCTTCTGTAGAGCAGAGGAGGAGTCTATTCAGCACTCCTTCCTCCTTTGCACCTTCGCTCAGAGCTGTTGGAATCAGTTATCAAGCCCCTTGGAAGTCTGAGGAAAATACGAACAGGTGCACAACCTTCAGAAAAATTGGATGAAAGAATTCCCTCACACAAGAAAAGGCAAAAACAATCTAATCAGAGTATGGAAGTGCATCCCCGCTACCCTATGCTGGAACCTCTGGCTCGCCAGGAACAACTATGTGTTCAACAACAAACAACCAAAAATGGCCACTATAATTGCAAAGACAATCGCCAACATCTCTGAAGCTGTCAGCGCAAACTCCATAGCAACTCCAGACCAGTCGAGCTGGGCTCAAGAAGAAAAAGATTGGTATAATAAATTCAATATTTGTCACTCCCAGAATCCTCCCCCCAAGAGCAAAGCACAACAGAAGAAACCCATCTGGAAGCTCAGGGGAACCAAAGAAGAGATAAACCAATGGATCCTTGCCCAAAACCGCCCTACTCTCTTCTTTGATGGAGCATCAAAGAACAACCCCGGAGCAGTAGGAGCAGGAGGCATAATCAAAAACCACAACGGGACATCAATCTGCCGATACGAATGGGGTCTAGGGAAAGCCTCGAACAATGCAGCTGAAGCTTACAGCCTGCTGCTAGGCACCACAATTCTTTCTAGAAGGGGATTGAGGAACGCTATCATCCTTGGGGATTTGGCCATCATCATATCATCCATGACCACAGGTAAAGAATTCATAAAATAAGGCCTTAACAACACAAGAACAAGGATCATCGACAATCTCAGAAACATGGGGGAAATATCATTCATGCACGTTCTCAGAGAAAACAATGCAGAGGTGGACTTCCTAGCAAACGAAGCAGTCAAAAGGCAGCAAGGGCAGGTACGTGAGGATGACAGATTCTATGAAAGGGCAATCCCATAAGATCTCCCTTTGTCAGTCAAGCCAGCAGGTCAACCCCTCCGAACTTGTCAAAAAATCTACCTCCGCATGGGTCCTTCACACCTCGATCCTCCATCCATCTTCACATTGTTGTCTCTTATACATTCCTTCGACTTCAGAGCCATGCACCATCACCCTCCTCATGAATCCTATCCTGACTTTTCAGGAAAGTGTCACCTCAGCCCCTCGGGAGATCACACTTCAAATCTGAAGCCAGATCCTCCCTCGATTCCTGCAGCAAAAAAAGTCCCGCTCAATCATCATGAACGCATTCCCTTCTCCCTTTATATCCCCTCTCCCCCACCCGGCTTCCTCAAAATTTCTTCGCCCCTTCAGTATCATTTAGGAAGAGTGGTCTGCTTCGAGCGCGGTGGTGAAATCATCTTGTGCGTTTGTGGGATTCAGTCGCTCCGCCCCCCTGTCCCCAGCACCAAGCTAAGCAACCAGTAGTTCCACCGTCTGGTCTTCTGGAAAGATACATCCCGGGACATCCTCCTCAACATCTACAAGCGGGGGCAACATTCGGAAGCTGTCAACTGCTTTCGGGATGCAGAGCTTCGCTCTTCGTTTCTGGTAATCGCTGTTATTAGTTCTGTGGTTTTATTTCTTGCTGACTATTGGTTTCTGGATAATTGCAGAGGCTTGGTCATCGCTCTGCTGTTCTCTCTCCACAGCCTCCATCGCCCTTCACTCTATCCTCCTCTGACTCACCTCCCTTGTAATGCTCTCCTCGTTAATCCCCTTATCCACGCCTTCCACCACTCTTCTCACTTCTCAGATCCCTGCAACCAGCCCAGCAACATGGAGGATCAACAAGGCAATCAGAACGCGCAACAACGAGTAATCAAACCCATGGACCAGCTCTTCAACAAAGAATGCACAATGTGTAAAACCCACACAGTGATCATCAACAGGTTTGTCAAGCACTTCAATGAACTGAAGAGCGACTATGAATCCGACAGCAGGTCGAAGCGCAAGAAACTGGAGAAGTAGAAGGAAGAAATAGAAAGCCTAAAAGGAAGGTGCAGTCATTTAGAGGAAGCAATAGAACAGATCAAAGCCCTCACCCAGAGCTACCAAGCTTCAGCTTCCACTAAAGCTAGTGCCAAGAGAGATCCCATCCCCGATGACTCGGTTACCCAGAAACTCCCCTAAAATCCATGCAATGTAAATTTTTCCATATAGGAGGCGCTTTTGTTAGGAAATATAGCCGTTCATTCTTCAATTTCAGTTATCATAGAGGCAAAAACGAGGAAAGTGGGTCTGCGCACCCGGTTTTGATCCTCTTCGCCCAAACTTTCGATAGCTATGTAATAGAACTATGTTTCTGAATTTTATAATACAAAAGTATCCGACTTCGTTAAAAAAAAAAAGCTCACTATGTGCAATGATTATTACGATAGCTCCACTACCATTCCATGACCTTACTCCATAAACCATGCATTTACTCCCTAAAAGGTCTCATGATTATTTTTCGACTTCAACTTATAGATGAATGCACTCCCACACTCCACTTGTATTCATGAGATGTGACCTATGTAAATACGGCTCCTCTCCACCGTACTTTGTGCAGTCATTTTATCAACGTGTAACGTCTCTCACGCAGCCGCTGAATTCAAAATTCTGACGCCATTTCACTTGTGTTAAGGCTGCACTTCATTAGCATATGTCTCCATTTCATCTTGGCTGCTCATCCTCTGTTTCCACTTACAGCTCCTGAACACCCCAATTCCCGTATCCATTTTCCATTTTTGGCCATCGTTCTTCCACAAACTTTGCAACAGAACCGTCTTACCTCTGATAAAACCCTTATACAATACGCAGTTAAATTCCAAAGAGAATTCTAAACAAAGGAAAAGATGGGACGGCTATTGAGGGCAGAGCCGGAAGGGCTTAAATTTTTAGAAGGGTACCCTCAGGCAAAGGAATTGCTGAAGAAAGCTAAATGGCTCCGTTTCATCCAAAGATTCAAAGGCCATAATAAGGAAGTAACGAAATCCTTTGCAAGGTCTTTCAATGACCAGGTGGTGGAGATTGGAGACATGAAATTCACGGTCACTGAAGCCTCAATTGCAGATGCTACAGATTTTCCCCAAGAAGGTGAGCGTTGGTTTAAAAACAAAAGTATGGACGAGCAAGCATGGAGAGTCATATTGCGTAACCCAGGTATGGACGTTAATATATTTACAAGAGGGATTCCTGTTCATGCATTGAAAGAAGAATGGGCAGGCTTACTATTAATCATTCAAAAGTTTATCACTTGTGAAGGCCGATTTGGGACGATGTACATGTATCACACTAGACTATTGATGAACTTTTTAGAGAAACAAACTCTTAATCTGCCCTATTTCTTACTGTTGAGTTTGAAAAAGATGAGAACCACAGTCCAAAAGAACATAGGAGATATAGAGCCTCATTTATATCATCATGGACTCATGAGGATTCTAGTTGAAGACCAGTTGAAGGGAAACAAAGATACTTGGGAGCGGTTTCTAGTGAGAAACTATTTTCAAGAGCAATCTGAAACACTAGGAAGCAGTACACCAAAGGCACCGAGAAAGAGTAGGAGAAAAGGAAAAAGTGCCATAATCCAAGACTCTCCTATTGATAAAACTAAAGAACTAGTCAAAAAGAAAAGGAGGAAAGAACTAAGGACAGAAAATAGAGAAAGTTGAAGGGAAAGAGGAACTTACAAGATGTTTACCAATCACCCGAACCATCTATAGAGGAAGACTATCAAGTGTTATCTGAGAGACTAGTTCATCTCCAAAAACAAGCTGCCGCAGCTAAGAAGGAAGAAAAAGGGAAACAAATTATGGAACAGGAAAGTACTAGCCCACAATACTTAAGAAGGAGTAACAAACTCAAAGGAAAGTGGAGGAGAACACAAGTAAAAGGACCCCACTTCATTGACTTGGGTGGGGAAACACTTGAGAAACCTCAAGCTGGCCGTAGTCCACCTCATCTTCTGCCAAATATTGAAGCCAGCCCCTCAGATGTTGATGTAAGCCCTTCTCGGCCAGAACTAGAAGATAGTCCTCCTCCTCAACAAGACTTTGAAGCTAGCCCGAGGAAAACACCTAAAATCGATCCAAAACAGCAAGAGGTATATGACTACCTTGAATCTTTAGAGAAGATAGCTACAGGCCCGAGCATACCATCCATTCTACCTCACATAACACAAGATGCACAAGTTCAAGCTTTGAAACAAGAAGTGTTTGAATTGGAGGTTTTAAACAGGCACATTAAACAAGAAAACGAGGCATTAAAAGAGCAAAGAAAAGTGGAAAAAATTATTCATGATAATACCATGTTACATATGGGTTTGTGGTAGAAGAAGAACAAGAAACTAAAGAAGAAGTGCAGAAAGTTGAGCAGGGAATTAATCAATCTCAAGTTTAGATGTTTGATAAGGAAACCCAGAATGGTGGTAGCACCAAGAAAGAAGAGGAGAGGACTGGATGTATTAGCAGAGGCTTCAGAATACATAGACTAAAAGGAGATGACTAAATTTTGGTTGCATGGGGACATGCAACACCTTCACAGTGGGGGTATGTTGAGTCCCAAACTTACATCTTCCCTACATCCCTTTCTAGCATTTTTCTCCAGTTACCTGAACCTCCAAGCTATCAAACCATTGCATATTAGTTTAAAATGAGCATATAAATGGTTTCCTAACTATGTTTTGTGATTGCTGTTTGATTTAGATTTTTGTTCAACTAGTTGGGGAATCTGTCACTTTCCGCAACCAGAATCAATTTTCGCAGCCTTTTGTTAAACTCTATGCTACAGGTGTCGATTGAATAACTTAGCCACATGGGCAAGCTACAAAGGACGTGGACATGGAACGTTTCCCCTTGGTTCAGCCAAATCATCCACAGAAGCCCGCGGTCAAAGCCGGTCAAATGGTGGTCAACACAAGGAGTTTAGCGGTGGCACGACTCTGTTTTCATCAAGAGGAGGATTGCATGGAAAGGTCCTGAGTTTTAGGAGGTGTGCTAACACCTAGGGACTGCTCGTGGACCGAATCCAACAAACCATCTCCTTGGATTTACTTCCCACGGCTACCATGCTGTTAAATTTCCGATTATGGTCTTTTACGTGTCTGGCTACCAGCGCAAACCTTGTGAATTAGTTATGTATTTCCTACTATAGATAACGCATCTTTTTATGCGTATAGGCTAGTTGCTGTGGTGTAATCTTGACTATTTGTATGAGCCATTGAGCCGAGACTTAGTTTCTATTTTATGAATGTATTGCAATATATGAGAAGACACTGATTTTGAGTTCAAATCCGTGATTGGTTCTGATTGACCGAGGTTGCAGAGGGCCCCTGTACACCAAGGTCCTATAGTTGATGTATAGCTTTATGTTTTTTCCTTCATTTTATGCTCTTGATACCGTAGATGCTTGTTGTATATATTAACTTGCTCATGGTATTTATGTTATTTGTTGTCCATAGCTTCTTTTATGCTATTAATTGATTTTCAACTGATCAATGTTTGCATTTCAGGTTCTAATAGGAAGCCTCGGCAGTGCATATAGTTTTTGATGACTAATGACATGATGGAATTATCTTGTCCTACTGCTGATTTGTTTTATTGGTTCTAATTCCAGCATTGTTTGTTTCTTTAGCTTTGCTTTGTTCATTTACTTTTATGAAAGATAGATATTAGACTATTCATATCATTCTTCAGTTACCTCCTATAGCCATAGTGAGTCGAATGGTGAGGGATTGAGTGTGAATGTATAGTTTGATACTAGTTTATTTACTTTTGAAAGTTAGTGATTATATTACTCATAACATTATCGGTTACCTCCTATAGCCAGAGCGAGTCGAATGGTGAGGGATTCTAGGATGAATGTGTAGATTAATCTTAGTTTTATTTTATGCAATTTAGATATCGGATTACTCAATTTGTGTATGATTACCTCCTATAGCCAGAGCGAGTCGAATGGTGAGGGGTCAAAAATGAACTGATGTGATATGACTTAGTTTACTTTGCTTACAGTTTTTAAATTGCTTTGAGTTTAGTCTTTTCTTTTCTTTATACAACAACAAGGATACTGGGTTTCATAGTCACTAGTTCACTATTTTGTTCATTAGTATTTAGGCACCTCTTGATTTCATCATTGTAAGTTTGAACACCTTTGGGACACTTTGAAGTTTGGAAATTATTTTAAAGGCCATCATTACCTTGAATACTTTTGTCCATACTTGATTACTAGAATCACCATCTCACACACCATCTCACATTAGGGAATCAACAAGAAGATAAATCCAAAAACAAATCAAAAAACTAAAAATGACAAAGAAATAAGAAAATGGTTATCTTGCATAGATAGTGCACTTCACTTCAACAGTTTACGACTCCCGGATTGACAATTTATATAGCAATTTAGGACACACTAAATTGACCAAACAGGTGGTCGAAAAGCTTCGATTGGAGAGGAATGATCCAAAGGATCAAAAAAATGCTCAAAAATTAAAGTGCTCAAATTCTCCCAAAAGTGGCACCAAATCATAGATCTCGGCGTTGAGATTCTAATGATGTTTGAATCGCCTTAATATTAGATCATATGAGGAATTTATCGCATTCTAAAGTTTTCAACAAAATGTAAAAAGAGTCAACTTTTAGGGTTGATTAGGCAGTGTATGAATGTCATGTGGCAGTCCATATGCTAACGTGGTTCTAACATTAGCATGATCATTGTTCATTATGGGGCCAACCAGGATAGGACACGTGGCCCAATTGTAAAGAGGCAAATGGCATGATTTGATTGGTTAGAGGTGATTTGGTTTGGGCCAGTCACGAAGTGACATGTGGCCCAATCATAGAGTGCCACATGGCACTGCTGATGAGGCCAAGATTTTGATTATCGATCGACTAACACTACATAGGGATCAGACTCACAACCACTTACAGGCCAAAGAAACACCTTACTATTACACCACAAGTACCACTTGATAAACATGGCGGTCCAAGTTATATTTATTTTGAATAATGGGCATTATTGAGCGGAGGGTCGGTTCAGTGGGCATGCTCGATTGACCTAGCCCCAAGTCATATGTAATGGTCTATGATCATGGCGTAAGGAAGGAGGGGTGAATGCGTGGCACCTTTCTCATGCCCAACCCTTAGTTTTGTTGATTTATCATGACCGTTGGTGGAAGGTTCGTGAGGGGAGGGCATGTGGCACCCTTCCCGTGCCCAACTCCTAGTCATATTAAATGTAACGTGACTAGGAGTAGGGTTAGCTCTGTGTGTGGCCTATGGTCCGTGCCTCACAGTCATATTACTGCCACATGATTATTCACAGGGAAGAAGTATAGGGTTGCAACCCATTTTTTCACCTAACCATTAGACAAATTGCACCCGACACGGTGGGTTTCATGGGTCAAACCCACCACCTACAGTTGCGAAATATTTTCCTTGTAAGCCCGTGAAAGAGGAATTTTGTTGTCAGTTTTGATAGAAGGTTGAATTTGCATAACGGTTAGCAGAGAAATGGAGAAGGAGGCCTAAACTTGCCATTTTTCAACCTTTTTTAGCCTTATAAGAGCCTACACAAGGGTATTTTGGTCGCCTGAACACAATGGCAATGTTATTTTTGGAATTTAAGCATTGTATGTTGATATAATTTCAAATTTGAGCATATAGTTTAAAGGGCCACCATTTGAAGCTAGACTAGAAGATGTAGTCGAGGAGGGGTGAACTCCATCATCAAATTTTTGTTTGTAATGCTGCTTGTTGTTTATTTTTCACTGTTCAAATCTGTAAAATTTAACTTAGTTTATGTGATTTTTCAATATCGATCCATTGCCCATAAGACATAAACTAGCTTGAAAATTTTTACATGAAACCTTCAATTTTATTTTCAAATCAATATCCCTCATGAGGCTAGTGTGGAGTCTTCACCTATGGAAAGATTTGTGTAGAACTCGACATCAAAAAAGGCTTTCATGACAAAATTAATTTAAAAGTTGGTGATTTTCATTGGAACCAATAGCTAGACTATGCAAACAATGCTTTTTAGTGTCGAATTTTCCATAAAAAATGTCATCTTTAGAAATTTTGTTCTCAAAAATCAGTTAAACAAAAGCCCAAATCTAAAGCATGGAAGCCATGCATCCTACCTCCTTGAGAAGAGGAGAATTCCTCTTCCTTGGATCTTGAAGGTGATGAGTCTGATGACGATATTCTCTCATTGAACAAGGCCCAAAATTAAGATCTTCAAAATCTCCATGAAGGAGGTCAAGAGATCCAAGTTTTGTAATCCAAAAGAGAAAAAGTCATTAATAATGCTCCTATGGGTGCCATGAAGATGGCCATGAATCAGCCTCCTTGAAATCTTGACAAGGATGCCTCCATAGATTATGAGAACAATCTTAAGGTTTCTTTGGTAGCTACACCTACAAAGGGCTTGATCAAAGTAGAAAAAATGAAAGGAATGAAAGGACGCACTAGTGATCAACCCCAATCTAGGTCATTTCAATGTTTTTGTTCTTCATTTTCTATATGTGTTATCTACTTTATTTCATGGTCATCCTTAGGCCTATTCCATTTTATTAGCGAAGTCTTTGAGTATCCAAGCTAATATTGTAATGAAAAAACTCAGTGTACAAAACACCACTCTTTCGTACTTCATTTACGTCCTGTCACATTAGGTTCATAAACCTATTTAATACCATTTTATATAGTGGTTAGATTTAAGAAAGTTATTGTAATAGTGGTATAATAATTATATACCACTAAAATACTTTCTAACTAACTTATTAATAAGGGTCGGGTCCATTAATCTAAATTATAACAACCACATTAATGATAAACCTTGAGGGGCTTACATCAAAAACATTTAATCTACGATCATTTTTGATTTTTTGCTATGAAACGTGAACACTTCATTCTTTGCCATGAGTAGGAGGGAATGTTTTGGGTTCCAATGTTGCTTCTACCCTTCAGGGTTGGAATTTGGATTTCTTTTTATCCCCCATACAATTATTGGATTTTTTGGGTTCTTATGCTTCTTATCAAGACACATTATGTTTAAAATTTTTCCCATCAAGAGTGATGTTTTCATAATAAATAAGCCTTTCACCAATAAAGCCCCGATTAAAAGAGTTTCCCTTCAATAACATAATTATGTTAATTTTTTCACACATTTATCATAAGTAAAAAAACAAAATGACCATGCCATGCAAATGACTTATTAAATCTTGAATCTTGGTTTGAAATTTCATGGAACACTAACAATAAAATCCTAGGAACTTGAAATCAAATGTCCTTGACCTGGACATGCCATGACATTTGTATATATGAGATATCACTAAAGATATCTTATGGGACATATAAGATGACCAACATAGTAAAAATATTGAATCTTATCAACAAAAACTAAAAAATGGATTCATTAATATGGTTTATGTTATGATTTACATAATCTAATAAATATTATTAGATTTAAAAATAAAATATACATTTCACCTTATATTTTTTAATCATTGCTTTGGATCATAGGATATACACTAATATTAACGAGATTGAATGCATAGTATCTAAACCTTTTAAAAATTAAAAGACTAAACTTATAATAAATGGATATTGTGGATCTCATAATATCATGTTATAGGATTATGTTATGGTAATGTCATAAAAGTATCTATCTCTATACATGTGATAGAAATAGTCTCATAACACTAACTCAGACCAAAAGCTTGTCAATTCCATGGTATAAGCACATTACTTGCACCAAAACTTCATCAATTCCAAGCTAGAAACACATTACTCACACCAAATATTTGTCAATTCCAAGCTAGAAAAAGAGATGTATTACATTGATGATTTTATCTCCCTAAAACAAATAGGTCCAGAAATAACCATCGTTTTTAACAATTTTAAAACAAAAAATATCTTATACATAATTCACACAAAAAACTTGTATGATCCAAGCTAGAAGAATAGAATTATTGTGTTGATATTTTTTCCCCTTGGATGGAATACGTCCATAAATAAGAATTATGATAAACAATTCTAAAAATAAAATAGTCTCTAACACATAACTCACACCAAAAACTTGTTAATTCCAAGCTAAAAACACATTACTCGCACCAAAAACTTGTCAACTCCAAGTTAAAAGCACATTACACATTACTCACACCAAAAAATTATTAATTTCAAGCTAGAAGAAGAGACTTATTACATTGATATTTTGTCTCACTAGATGGAATAAGTTCATAAATAATAATTATTATGAACAATTATAAAACACAAATAGTCTCTAACACATAACTCACACCACAATCCTATCAATTCCATGTTATAAACACATTAATCACACCAAAAACATGCCAATTCCAAGCTAGAAGAAGAAGTTTCTTGCATTGATATTTTACCTATCTAGAACAAATAAGTCCATCCTTTCACTCCAAAGTTTAGGTAGCCAAATTACTGAAGGTTCTCTCTTTCGTTGTTAGTAGCAGGCCTTCAATAATATATTTTTGGGAGACATGGAGGTTATCCCTTTCCTTTTTGAGTAGCAGGCCTTCAAGGATACTTATATGTGTGAAGGAATGTTATCCCTTTCCATCCTAAGAAAGTCACCTTCAATGGCATACATGTGCTTTTTTACTATATTTAAACCATGTGTCTAATGACATTAATTTTAAAAACTAAGAGTACATCTCTTGAAGGATACTTGATCGCCTCCAAACAACAACCAAGCATGAATTCGTATTGTGAATAGTAGATTTCCTCTTCACCATTTTCAACCCACATAGCATAAGTTCAAGCAATGAATGAGAAACAACTGCAGTTGAAGCTCCCACCAAGAATCTGCACAAAAACATTGATATCAAAACAATCATAAACGTACAAACAATGAAAACTATTAAAATGACAAAACACTCTCCATGTTACTAAATATGCATAGACACTACAAAAACAAAAGATACCACACACTCACTTCCTCAAATTCCAAAGCCAAGCCATGAAAGAGTAAAAATATAGCTTTAAGCTCAGTCAAATGAATCAGAATAGGACCACTTAGAGTACACAACAAGTTTGAACCCAAACACAGTAACAACCCCAGACTCCTAATTGTTGGCCATGGCCATTAGAGCTACAACTGAGCAAGCCAAGATCAGTACACGAAGAGCAAAATTAGCAAGACCAAACTATATCTGCATCTTATTGGCTTCCTCTCATAATCCCCATAAAAAATTCTAGATTTAATCTCCATAAAGAATTCCAGAGTGGGAAAGTAGAGGTCGACCCATGTTACTTGAATCCATCCCAAGCCCCATGCCCATTTTTCCATCCTCGATCTAAATTTGTGCATGTCTTTCCATCGACATCCCATTGTTGCCACTCATTCTTTGTCCTCACACCAAAATACTCAACATAAAATCCAAACCAAGCCAAACTGAACAACGAAGGCCAGTAACAAAACTTTTTTCACACTGACTTTTTCTACAGATTGTAAAGGATGACATTGCATAAATAGGACTACACTTGATGAACATCAGAGATATACTTTAATAATTTATGCATCAAATAACTTGGATTCTACTTTGACAATATTATTACATCACATGTCCGAAGTTCTTTGGAACAAGTTGTCAATCTATCTAACCCTTTTATTTTCTTCAATTTATCATATCTTAATGTTGGTGCAAAAAGGGAATGATCCCTATCGAAATTTGGACTCATAAAATCACTATAATAAAAGTAGCTAAGTTGCGCATACATGTGATTTCTATATCTGGAAAATTAACATAACTTGTAAAAGCTTCATCCAATTGTCCAAATGCAAGACCCCACAACCATCTGAACCAACACAATCATATTACAAGGAACAAGTGCATAACATATCAACTTTCCCTGAATGGATCCATTGAAAAATGAAATCCACATCATGGGGAATCGGTATTCCTAAATTGTATAAATGAAAAAATAAACTCATTACTCACCTATAACTTATTACTGTGCCTACAAATTTCTATAGAACAATATTTTGGATACAGACCACCTATAATTTTATCTTCATTGTATTCAAGAGGGAAGGGAATTGAACCTATATCTAGAGTATCATCCAAATGGTGTTAATAAAGTAGGAGAGGTGTACCAAAGTCAATTTATTTTTTCACCTCCACTTGTACTCCTCCATGGCTTTATATGTTCACGCATTCTCCATAGATCACGGTTTTATACCCATGTTTATTTATCAAGAGATGGGTGAAAGTTTTCAACACCTCGTTTTCTCTGAGACCTAGTAAAACGACTTTTGTCTGTTGTAGTAAAAGTTGCCATCGACTTGAGATAAAGCTCCCTCTTTCAGAAACATAGAAAACAAATATAGAAACCAAATCCTCCATTAAGAAAACCAAAAGGATTTTTCTATTTTACAAGTTATACTCCATTAAGAAAAATGAAAGGCTTTTTCTATTTCACAAGTTACCCTAGCCTACCACTATTGGTGGTGTCGGCTCTCAATTCCATGATGCATGTGATTATTATTTAATTATGGCACTTAGTTGCAGTCCAAGTGTGTACTTTCTATTAGATTTGTTAGGGAAGCTTCTTGAAAATATCCTCCATAAGATTTTAATCGTGTAAAACCACAGTGCTAGGCTACCAGCGTTTATATAACCACTATCAGTGATAAACGTCTTGCCAAATTCAAGGTTTGTGAATTCAATTTATTTATGTTATCTATGAAAGTGTCATAGGGTATTAATAACGTTTTAGGAAAATAATTGACCTCCAAAAATACATTTTGAAAAATTCAAGACTCATCACAAGATACGTTCATGTAAAATATTTAAACGTATTTAATGGCCAAAATGACCTCTGACAACCATTTTTCCCACCAAATTCCGACCCTGCTACCCACCAATGGTCAAATTTTCTACTAACCACGTGCTTTTTTGTGTTCTTGAAATGACAAGTCAACAATGAATTGGCAAGTAAATATTATACTCTTACCTAATTTGGAACACTCTATTGTCATTCGTGGAACGAGTGACATGCCAAGATATTTGCTGAATCAAAATTCTCTACCTTCATTATCAAGGATGAGGTGGTCTTGTAAAACTGCGCCATATTTTTTTGCCACGTGTGTGAACCAAATATGATTTGGCACTTAATTACTCTATTTGTCAAATTGTGAGTTTGTGATTAAGTGGGGTCACGTTTGAAAAGTCTGATAGATTGACAAAAATTATGAAGTGTTAAGTATTGAATAATAAATTAAAGTTATATTAAATTATCATTATGCCTATAGGTATATTTATTTTGGAATAATATTTTTAAAATTTTAGTTTAGTTATCAATAATTATTAAGTGGATAGTGGAGATTTAATCTCCATAGGATATTCTAGAATATTTTTAGTAGTATACAAAAATTTATTTCGAAAGTAGCTATGTTTTTTTGTCATATTAATTAAATTCATTAATAAAAAAATGTCATATGAGTAAGTGTCATGTGAAATACTCAATTGAGGTTAGCTTGGGTGGTTAGGGAAATAGTCATGAGCCTCCCCACCCAAGTTAAAGTCTCATAAGTTTGACATGTTGATGCTTTGGAATAGGGTAATTATGTTGCACTTTTAAGTGAGTCTATACTTGAGGGATAATGACTTTACTCAATGCCCAAAATTTTTACTAGGTATAAAAAAATATTCATATTAAAAGAGTTATAGTTTTTTTGGCATGTAGTATTTGTAAATCATGGCATTGGCCCATAGTATTGTAACAAAGTCTATTTACAAATTAATAATCTCAATGATAAAATTAGATCAAATCTTCATGAATAATAATTTTGTTACAAAATATATTATATATATATATATATATATATATATAAATATATATAAATTAATTATTTTATAATTTTATAATTTAACAATTAAAATATATGATCAAATATTAGATACTTATTATAAATAAATTATTAATTATATAACTACATTTCTTTGTTAAAATATAAATATTTAAAAATAAATGGGAATATCAATATTATAATATCCATACTTCATACCATGTACTATTCATTTCTCACCGATATTCCAATTTTTTATGTTTTCCCTTAGTGAATTAATATAATAGTCAATTCCACAAGTCTTGTAGACTCATATTAACGAAGTCTTTAAAAAATATGTTGCATCTTATTCAATCACAATATAATGTGATATGTAATATCCATTCTTAAAAAAATATAGTATGAGTTTTTCTTTGAATTCCAAGTGTTCATTGAAAACAATAATATGTTGTATATGAGTAAAATCAATATATTAGCAATTATCTCTAAAGGTGCAAAAAAACACTCAAGAGATAGAAGACTTGGAAAGATTGTCTTGAAAAAATTAATCACTAAATATAAAAATTCTTATTTATAATAGAATAAATATTATAAAAGTATTATTTGGAAAAAAATGATATATATAAAATGTATGACGGCATGTACATCTGACAACTCAACTTGGTGTAGTATGTATTACATTGAGATAAAATGGATTCAATGAATGACAAATATCTCTAGTAAATAATGCTAAAATTATTTCAAAGTGGAAACTAAAGAATCAACCAAGTGTCATAGATGTGTAGCGAGAATAAATTTAGTGAGGATGACAATTTTTGTTTTCACCCATGCCAAGGATTTTCTTCATATAGTGTATATTTAATAATGGATCAACTTGATCCTAGATTTATTATGCTCCACTACTCCCACACCCAACTCAATTTTGAGATAGCCAGACGCATCGAGCCTCTCCAAAAACATTAGATGTTCCACACCTAGCAATGGTAATATCTCATTGTATTGGTGAATACACTATCTTCGAAAATGGCAGTGATTCTTAGCTCTATTTCTTTATGCTAGCTGACATTTAGTTGTTCCAAAACTCAAGTAAAAGAACAAAAATGGGGGAATTCTCAACTAAGGACATCAAATTTAGATGACTTCCAAATTTCCAACAACATCACTAGCACGCCATTTAAATTTGTAGGGAGATTTTTTTTTTTAATTCAATAAAATTGTTTTATAATATTAATTAATGCAAAACTTCCATTCCAAGTGCCATGAATAGATTCCACTATTGAATACATGCACATAAGGTCTACCAAACTCTCTAATGCAAGTGCCATGAGGCGAGCCCACTGTTCACAACCTATGCATGAGGACAATGTGTTGACAAATCTTGCCATAGGCGTGTCACACCTTACTAGATATCTTTTCTCTGCCACATGGTGTTGCCAAGCCTATACTTTTACTAAGCCATGAGAGTAGTCTTAAGCAAGGTCCTAGAGCCCAGCAACTCATTCTCGAGGCCACATAATGGGTCCTCCTGTGAGATTCCAATAATCTATTTGACATTTCTTCAGGAATGGGGCTATTATTATTTTTACAAGGAAAGTAAAAAAAAAACTGGATTACAAAGAGAAACCTTCTATTCCAATGGTTGCTTACTTGTTGATGGAAATTTTTTGTTGCAACATTTGGTTATGTCCAGAGTAAGATGACTAATGAAAAATTACACAAGTAAATAGCTAAATGATCACAAAAGTTCTATAATTCCTTATTTATTCTTCGAGTATTGAGGAAATTATTGGTTTATTATGTTGCCATGTTGGGCAAGGAAAATTTGAAAAAAAGGTCTATCAGTTTTGACACTGTTGCTTTTATCAATCATGTTAATACAACTCAAAGGAAAATTTCAAAGAGCTAGACAAAAAATTGACTAGGAAAAGATTGTCTATGGGACGGTGGAGGCACTCTTGATTTTCCAAATAATGGTTACAAATCTCATCAGCTTTCTCATGTACAACACTTTTATTTACAAAGAAAGGATTGTTGCAGAAAATGCCATGTCGATTCGCGTATGCACCCTTGATATGAATGTCTTGAAGGTTGTTTTGAAGGATTTTGATTACAGTAATTCCAAGGATGTTTTTGGGGTTCTAGTCCAATATCCTAGAATCCAAGGGGAGGTCTGGGATTACTTTGATTTTGAGGGGAATTCACATGCCAATGGTGATAAGGTTGTCATGGCCACATATATTGGCTTAGATGAAATTGAAGTCTCTAGGGAAGTTCTAAGTGGATATGGTCATTGGATCTGCTAAGAGGTTTAGAGTTTTGATGGCATTTAGAGGACCTCATCCCACTTTTCTAGATACTTCGAAAGAGTATAAGAGAATCCTACCTCAAAGGATTATAGGAGTGAGAGTAGATTCAAATTATAATTAGGATCTTTAGATATGGTGTGTTAATCTTCTTTCCACCTGCCTTCCTTGGGAATTCTTGGAAATATCTACACTGACTATGTCAAAGTTATTAGTGGTGAGGTTGAAAATTTACACAATTCATAGTTACAAGAGTTGTTGGAAGTAAGGTTGATGTATTGCATTATTTAGAGTGCCACGTGAAAAAAATGGTTTGACAGAGGGAGATGAAAAATGATGGATGTTATTGGTTGGGAAGAACAATGTCTTCTTAGTGCAAACTCATAGGGAGACACCTTTGGTGTAATAATAATTTTGAGATTCCCTTGCTATAAGGGTTGATACTTTATTGACTCAACCTATGAATAAATAGAAAAATGTAGAAACATGGTTGGAAATTAGGATTGAAGTGGTACAATAATGGATACCTACTTTAACTAGTGTGTCTTCTTCTCTCATACAGAAGGAAGAAAAAGGTGCATGCAATGTATTTAGATGGAGTAGTTTTTTTTTTGGACTTATATTGGATTAAAATCAATTAAATCATGATAAATAAAATATTTTAAATCACACTTATTCGTCGCTGAGGACATAACTTTGCTCCACACCCTTCAATTTTTTGTCACCCCTTTCATTTGTTCCAGCAATTCCCATTACAGTTCTTTCTCTACTACAACTTGCAATATCTGTACCAACTATAATAAAATGGTTTAAGGGGGTAGAGGAGGCTAATATCTCAAACATTATTTTTACTGTGATTTTCCAAAAATTAGAAGATGTTAATATGTTCAGAGAAACAAAAAAAAAAATTGGAAACCAACTTTAGGACTATGCAGGACATGTTGAACAATATTCACAACCAGCTTCAAGACCAATGGAAGAGGTTGTGAAATCCATTGAAAGATGGTTAACAAATATGGAGAATGCCCTTCAAGAGGTTAAATATTTGATCAAGTAGGCTAATCAACAAAGACAGAGAGTGCGTTATCAACATTAGTGTTACCTCCAATGGAATCTCAACCTCCCCATGCAAATTTGAGTTTGGAAGTCCAAATACAATGCCCTCCTTCAAGAATTTCATATGGTCTACTTAATAAATGTCATGACTCCATAAATTATGTTTGTTGCAACACCTCAGGTAGAATTGTTTCTTCAACTTGTGTTAGACTCTGGTTTCAAAGGGGTAAGCATACAAACTTCTCATGATTAGCTATAGACATGGCTCAACAATCCTCAATTCCAAGCTCCTATGATTGGTGTCTACGACATGGGGGATGTTGGAAAGACATCGTTGATGAAATTCATGTACAACACCTACAAAGAGTAGTTAGTGGTATCTTTGATGTCATTCTTTGGTTCACTATTTCTCATAACTTTGATGAAGGAGTTGCAACTTTGTATTCTAAGGAACTGAGATTAAATATAGAGGAAAATTCTACTAATGAAAAAAGGAAGATTAGATTGTATGCAACTCTACAAAAGAAGAAATTTGTTATCATATTAGACAATGTGTAGAATGCATATGAATTGTCATATAAATAGAAAATTAAAATTTATGAGAAGGGTATGTGAAGATATGAGCAGCAAGGGTATGAGAAGGTATGAAAATCTTTTATATATATAAATAATTATAATTTCTAAAATATTTTTGTGTAAGATTGGTAGTTCCTTTTTCTATTTATATTTCATGAAAATAAGTATGTATTTAACAAAAATTGCAAGTGCCCTCAACCTGCCTACAGGAAACCAGGTCTGTTGGCCACCTGTCTGCATCGAATGCTGTCCAGAATTTAAAAAGATTTTTCCTTAACATTCAAGCTACATTGACAACTTTATCTACTATATAATATTAATTAAAACAGTAAATGCTAATCATCATATACACATAATTCTACTGAAAGGGTTGCTTCAATCATTTGAGTCCACTGAGGTTGGGGCTTTTGCACTTGAACCTGGGATTTCACTTCTCTTCATATCCTAAAGGCTTTGTTCAATCCTATTCACCGTGAGGTTGTTGTGATACAAATGCAATTGGACATACTAGATCTCCCTTTGTAGATCCTTCATGCTTGGCTCAGCTGCTCTATCTTCCTCTGTTTCTTCTCTTTCCTTATAGATTGTCATTGCGTGGACTAGGATGTTTTTCATGACCCAATACTGCTGAATTGTTTGGCGAAACAATGTTTAGTGTCCTCTGCTATTCTCGGGGTCTTCAACCATTGTTTCCTGATCCTCTACCTCGATCTCCTGATTTGCTATGTTATTGTTTAGCTCTCTTTCCCATTCAGATATTACTACTTTCACCTCCGACAGTGTTCCTACAACGTATGCATTGATCAAGTTCTGCATACTCTCCTTCCCAGTTTTCCTACCTCTTTTACTTGGTCCTCTACTAGAAATCGGTTCCAATCCTTTCATCTTTTTTATGGCCTTTCCAATTCCTCTGTTTACTTTATTTCCCAATTGGTTACCTTCCTTTTCCATCCTATCCTCCTTTTAGATTTCTTCCTCCTTTTCTGAGTGGCATACCTGTTCTTGGACTGGAGCACGGATTGAGTTCCGAAACTCCAAAATTCTCTACACTTTGGTTGTTATATTTCCTAAAACAGAAACCAGGAAAATAAACTTGTAAGTCAACATCATTTTAAACAGAGTAACCTCGGGCTTCCCCCCTTTCGAGTGGGGCTTCTCTGGCGCGAGCTTTTTTAGTCGCTCTCAGCCTGGGGAACTATGATAACTACCATTAACACCTGGATTGCCCCTTTCCGCCTCAAAGAATTGGGGACTTCTAACCTCCTCATCATTTTGGTGGTTTCCATTGAGATTTGAAGAGCCTAGTTACCCAATGCCCACGAGGCATTTTTGCTTCTCCACTCAACTGTAATGGCTGCCCTACCCTCAGTATCATCACCCTACCAGCCAAGGGAATACTTATTAGGATGGAAGAATGTAATTGCAACCCTACCCTAGGTCTCAAAAAAGGACCTGGATAGGGATTTTCATAGAGTTATATCCCTACCTTGATTTCTACCCCAATTACTACCTTTGTTCTCGCAGCCCTTAGCCAGGTCGAAGCTCAACTCAGGATGGAGGATTATTAGCCTTATCGCCAAATCAAGGGACACTTCTATCCCTCCACACTTAACTAGGACACCGTCCTTCCCAGGTCACATAAGCAACAAAAACATCTTGATAGGTTTGTTCCTACCACCACTGTGGAAATCCCAAAGGATGTCTCAGTAGGCCGTAATACCCCAAGACCTATCTACCCTGAGACCAAGACCAATGTTCCCGAATCCCCTTCTCGAGATGAAAATACTGACAAATTCTCTCCAGGATAACAAGCCAGAACCCTAAGAGAAACAGAAGGTCTTGACAGTGGCCGCCTCTAGGCTTATCATTTCCATTAACCAACATTCCTCTTCCAAAAACATGTTTTCCAAATAGTTGTGAGTGAGAGCTGAGAGAACATACCAGTTCTTGTAAACAAAAACTGGTCGCAGATCGATGTCCTCTAGCCCTCCACTTCCACCACCTTCAGTTGCACGTCCTGACTTATCTCTCTATATGCAAATTCCTCTTAGCCTAATTTTCTTACCTTTTTGTTTTCATCGCCACCTGCCTCACCTACCGCTAGAAGGACTCCCCATGTGCCTTCGTTTTTCATCTGCCACCCATTCTCCCACTTGATTTTCTCAAGATGGGGTTTCCCTGACATCTCCATTATTGCCCGTCATTACTCCTCTCCTATTGTCGACTGCTCCTTCCATGAGCTTACTCCATCTACATTGCCACTTTCTAGTTGCCATAGCCTTCCTCCCTTTGCCACACTTGACACTTGGCCTTCTTCTCCCCCCTCTTCCCTCATGCACATCTGTCTCTGCCCTATACTGCTTGCTACCCCACTTCTGTTTACCTACTCTCATGGCCTCATGCTGACATCTTCTCCCTCTTCCCTCTGAGCTAGTTGGGCGACTGATCCCCCCTCGGCCCATCATGTCCTATGGCCCACCTCTCTTTGTTTACTTCATCATGCCTTTCACACCCACATCATGGGATAATTTCTAAAATATAAAGTAATAAATAAATTTATAATTAAATTTTTATATATATATATATTTTATTTATAAAATTTATAATTAATTATTACTATTCGATATCGAAAAATATTTAATAATGGTTTTAAATGTAAATACAAAATAAATATATTTTGTTATTAATAAAAATTAATAAATAATTTAATTTGAAATACAATTTCAATTATATAATTTTTTTCTTGAATTTGTACCAAACCCAAATTTTATTCAATTGTTAATTTATTTCTATGACAACCATATTTTCCATCCACTTTTTAAGCATGTGTACTTACTATTATAATTGTTATAAAATGTACACTATTATAATTGCTATAAAATGCCCAAATTTTATTCAATTGTTAATTTATTTATGTGACATCCAAATTTTCCATCCACTTTTTAAGCATGTGTACTTACTATTATAATTGCTATAAAATGTACACTATTATAATTGCTATAAAATGCACTTGGATGTTATGATTTTGAATTATACTACCTTCTCATATAAATAAATATAATTGTTTTCATTGTTGATATATTGTAGCTATATTGAAATACAATTGTATTTAAAATTTATATAATATTCTTTATAATTAGTATGTTTACTTTTAAATAGTCAAACGATTATATTGTTCCATGAACATGATAATGCAATTTTTTTTGGAGGACTGATCACGAGAAACACTAACAAATCATCATTAAACCATATTAAATAATAATTTTTTTGAAGAATTTTTTTTCACATCTTTCACTAGTATTTAAAAAATATAAATTTTGACAAATGTTTTAATTAATTTTATGAATAAATTATAATACAATATATTCTAATTTAAAAACATAACGACTAATCTAATTGAATCGTGTTGAGATTATTTTTCGAAATCATATCACATTAAAAAAAATAGATAGTTAAAATATAGTTAAGCCAAGACAATAAATAAAAAGGAAACCTAAAATTTAAGGAATTAACTTGATGAAATCAAGATTTTGCAAAGGACAAAAGTTTGTAAATCAAAGGCTCAAGAAGACTCTGCCTCAATGGACCGAGGCTCATACTAAAGTTGTCCAACGAATCAAAGGTAAAGTAAAAATGCTACCTATCGTTTATGTAGCTGACGATAATGATTTCAAGATCGTAGAATCAGATGCAAACAATATTGGATGGGGAGGCATCTTCAAATAGAAAAAGGAAGGTAAAGAACAAATTGTACAGTTTGCTTTAGGAACTTGGAATCCAGCGGAACAAAATTACTCTACTATAGAGAAGGAAGTTAAAGCCGCTTGGGAATTGTATAAATAAATTTGAAGTAAATCTTGTAAATAAAAAATTCTTGTTAAGGATTGATGCCTCGACGATGAAGAAAGTCTTAACCAAAGATATTAAAAAGCCAGGAGAAGCTAAGTTTGTTCACCAACTTCGAAATAGAAGTTGGTGAACAAGGCCTACCACTGAAAAGGGAAAGAAAATCATCTGCCAGATTTTCTCAGTAGATAATTTATTTAACCACTTGAACATGTGATGGTAATAGTAACAGAATGGGATCAAAACCAACAAAAAGAAGTACTAAGAACAATTCCAGATAATCTTAGTTGGTCATAATACAAAGAAAGTTGGAAGTCCACCTGGCAATTAAAAAATACGAAAGTATTAGATGCCAATCTTCAAGCACACATTGATATATTACATCTAGTACCTAAAAGAAAAGTGTATCCAAAAGGGAGCAGCTGGATCCACGATATGGTTTATTCTAAAAGTATGGATGCTTCAAGAGAGGCACAAGATGCTCTTCTACACGACTTCCATGATCTAGCCATGATATGGTCACATGGGGGAAGCAGAAGTGGGGTCTATAAAAGATATTTTTCAATAAATCGAATGAGGAACACTTCTTGGCCTTTTACAACACATAATGTAGCACTATGGCCTGGAAAGCACCCCAGCCTCATCTTTCCACACACAGTCTATGATTTCAGCACCTACAAAGGATTATGGTGGGATATATTGAATAAAGACAATAAAGAGAAAACCCACTACACCAAAATAAATTTTGGGACCATAGGAATCATGCAGCGAAACCAAGAAAGTGATTGGATGAGAGATTGGTGGAATGATTATGATATGAACAGAACAGGTATAGGTCCTGTTTACCATGAATCACATGTCAGAATAAGTTGCAATACATGTTTTGAGCACAATATTCCTGAATGCTTCCATTCTCCTTATGAAACTGTCAAAGACATGTTCTCTCTCCCAGATCAATATCCTCTTCGAGATAACGAGGTATTAAAAGAATATATGAATAGACATCACCAATGACTTATTCTCACAAAAATTAAGCATCAAATTATATTAAATAAGCCCATGATTGTAAGAATTATTTTTACCAAAGCCTGGGATAAGAATCTCTATAAAAAATCTCTATTTCCCAAAATTACAGTCTTTTAAAATTTTGGTTCTCGTGGACTTTTCCATAAAAGTCTCAGTGTAAATTTTTCATCCAGTCACAAGGACAATTTGTGACCAGATTTTCCTGTGGGCTTTTCCTGTTCAAAAAGCTTCCACTTTGTAAATTTTTATTCCCTGTATATTTGTAATAATCTTCAGTAATGAGACACAGAGCACTTCTCCATCTTTTGGTGTGCTTTGAGCCACATCCCATGATCTGACAGATTCTTTTAGTACCAAGTTTTTCGACTCGATGGTTGGATGTTTGTCCCCTCCTTTTTCTATATAAGAAAGGGAGTAAGGCTCATTCGGGGCATTCAGAGTTGGGGATTTTTAGAGAATTTATTGTATTTAAGAGTTGAGAGATTTTCCTGCTCTGCAACTGCAGACTATTGTCTGATCTGTTTGCATCACAAAGAGATCTCAAAAGTCTTAGGTGATCTGATAAGCCTGCGCATCTGTGTGTTCAACATAGGTGAGAACCTAAAGTGGCCAGATATTTAGAGAGTCTGTCTATGAAAGTGTTGGTTTTCAGTGTTTAAAGATTGAGTCTATGATTTCGCTAGGTAGCCTCCAGTAATTTATCTCCTAGTTGAGTAGCAAAAGTCTGGTAAATGCAAACACAGTCTATCTCAGGAAAGAACAGATTGTAATCATCTGTAATCCATTTACTGAATTAATATAAGAGAGTGTTATTTATCACACATTTGATTACTTGTCCATTATAAATGAGCTGCTAAGGTAGTATCTGCTTAAGTTATTTTGTATTAAAGTTCGCTAGAGGTTTGCCAATGAATAGAAGCAACGCCAGACTGTGTAAGGTGAGGATGCCATTGAAGAGGTCGACAGTGCGAGAAATGTGCAAGTAGGTTTGTGCATGGGTTCATGTAAATCAGAATAAGTGGCAAGAGCAGAGAAGAGGCTCAGTAAGGCCTAGCAGCTATGTTGCTGTTACAAGCTTCGTTGAAGCCCCTGCGTAAAATTGGTATTAGAGCCAAAGAATTTGGTTCAGGTTAGTACTAAGAAACACTTAAAATCTAAATGGAGCCTTACAACAAATCTATTTCTTTCCGCGAAATAGAAGAGAAAGAATCATCTTTTCATGATAATCCCCTTAGGGATATGTTCTAATCACCATCTAGCCGTGTTTTAAATTCTGCTGAATTAGAATATGAAGAAACACAACCCTCTACTAGATGGCAGCTACCTAGAATAAATGCATCTGAAGTTTACTCAGACTTTTCTACTTTTCATCTGAAAGCCGCAACTAGAATTTCTATTAAGGAATCTATAAGTCAAATCCAAGAGAATTCCGACTATGTACAATCCATTCCTCTTTTAAATTCCAAACAACTCCAGGCTGAGGAAAAAAGATTAAAAACTCAGTATCTTCATTTGGGATGCATCCATATCGGAATACATGGTTTAACGCATCAAGGTCTAAACACATTTGTCTTAGCTATTGTTCGAGATCTGATCCATAACAAATACACTGACTCATTGATAGCTGGGATTATAGCTCCTCTGTCCAATGGCCCTATCTATTTCGATTGCTATCCTAATTTCTCTGTATATGTTTTCGATGAAATAATTGAAAATATTCTTTAGTTACACATTCAGACAACTGGATTTGATATGGCCAAAAAGAGACACAATATTGCCATACAAACCAGAGGTTGTTTCTGTCATACAAACACCCTTTATCTTGCAGTCTTACATGCCCCTAACAAAGAGTCAAAAGTAAGTGTAGTAGTGTTGATAGATTCTCAAAATCAAAAAATTGAACACCAAACTATTAGGTGGGAAGATCTTAATCTCCTAGAACGCTAGGTAGTATCTAATCCCAAGCCTCTTTCCATAAAGAAAATTACTTCTGCTGACATTAGAGAAGAACCCTCTTCTGCTATTCTTTCATTTCCTCGAAGATCAACTATTGACAGACAAAGAATAGATCAAATGTGCAGAAGTTCACCATTGTATAGAAATCCTGAATTGGTAGATACAGCTTATTCCAGTAGTTCAAACTCTTGTAAAAACATCTCATTATTCGAATTTGCGCAATTAGTAAATTTTTCCTCTCTTGAAGTCAAGTGCCTAGAGTGTCATTTCCCCGTTAACCTCAATCATCATGCTGATATTTCATGCATGAAAATCATAATCTTAGGACAGGAGAAACTCCACCTACCACTTCTATAAATCCTTGTCTGAATCCAAAGTGTTCAGATATACCATTTCCCCATGAAGCTAAACACATCCTGATGATGCATGAAATCACTACCTTGGAAAATGAAGATCCAAGGCTGACAACAATCTTCAGTACCATGAGGCCAGCAAAGCCTAGATATGGGCTTGGGTTTCTAGAACAAGCAAATGGACTTATCCTTGATTCAAGGTTTGGCCCAATTCCAAAATATTATAACAAACCAGCTATCATGGAAATGCAAAAGTTTTTTACATTAATGGATGGTTGTCCCAAGCATAAAATTGGAGGTGCATGGATGAAAGCCATGCAAAATTGGTATCTTCTTAATCATCCAGAAGCTGAATCTTTTGGTCTTACTCATATTGTTAAAGAAAAGGTTAAATTGTCTCAACAATGGAAACAATATATGGAAGAAACAAATTCCTAGATATCTTTCTATTCCTGGAGAAACATGAGACAAACAAAAGGTGTTATGATGGTAGGTGATAAGGCCTCTACTTCATTCCTTCACTCCTAGTCATCCTTAGATGGTGGTAAGGTTGAGACAGTAACCAGTTTCCCTCCTTATAAAGGTATTGCCTTGGGAGAAGGTCAAAATTCTACAAAGGCCATTCCTATAGTATTAAAAGATGATAATGTTCGGGAATAGATGGTAGAATACAAAATCCCAGTGAACAGTTAAACTGGACTAACACAGCCATTAAGGCTCTGGAAATGAATGCGATAAAATATGCAGAGATTAAAGATCAATTTAATGTTGTGCAAGTTTCTTTGAATGATGTAAATAAAATTTGTAATGATGTACAATATACATTTTCAGTTGTTAGAGGATACACTAGAGAATCTTTGAACAAGATAGAAGAAGTAGGAGAAAAAATGGTAGAATAATTTGATTCTACTAAGGGAATAATAAGTGAACTGGAAGGAAAAGTAGAAAGGATATCGATAGCAAAAATAGACAAACCAGTTCCAGATTCCTTTCTGCACAAAATAAGTGTAAATATACAACACACTGTCAAACCTGTGGACAGGTTTCCATTCTTACTTCCCAAAGAAACTATAGTTTCACAAAAAGAAGAATTATCAGAACACATTTCCTGTGGCATCATTATTCCAGGAAGAAGAAACAACAGCCAAGGTCCTTCCTATCTATGAACCTTTAGAAAGTTGGTTCAATAAATACCTAGCTCCTGATCTCGCTGGAAAAGGCAAACTTCCAGAGACACATACATTCATCCCGGAATCCCACAAGGAATGGAATGTTGATAATCTTAGCATTGGTCAAATCAGACAACTAATTGATGTAATGTTTTATGAATATAAGCTAGTGTGTCTCAGGGGTAAGAGTGAAATTGAAGCATGTAAGACCATCATACAATGTTTCACTGGAAAAATTCTTAGATGGTGGGAAACAAAATCATCCCTGACTTTAATAGCTAAGATGGAAGACGAATGTCTTAAGGATGCATATGGAAATATCATTCATAATTCAGATGGATCAATTCAGAGTAATATGATCGGAGCTTTGACTTCGATGATCTTAGAGCACTGGTGTGGCTCTGAAGAAGAGTTGGTTGACAAACATGAGGCTATATTAATGAACCTTAAATGCAAAAAAATGTCACAATTTGAAGACTTTCATAGAGATTGGGTACAAAGAATATATGAAGTGAAAGATTCTAGAAATTTGTTATGGAAACAGGTATACCTTGTAGCTCTGCCATCCAAATTTGTTGATTACATTAAATTTCAAGAAGTATTTCAATTAGCTTTTGAATCGTATACTTGGGGAGAGATTTATTCTCTCATTACAAAAACATTAGTCAGTTTGTGCACTACTTCTAAGGTAAATAGATCCTTAGAAAAATTGTCAAGGCTTCTAGATAGTAAATCTATCTACAGTAAATATGGTCTAACCATTGATGATCCTTTGGTTAGAAAGAGGAAAGCCAAAAAGAGAGCCAAAAAATAATATAACCCGACTGCCAAATTCTATAGCAATAAAGGTCAATCCTCAAGAAGAAAAGTCCCTACAAGGACTAGAAAGGGACATTACAGGTATGTGCCTAGGGCACATTATTATAAGCCTTCAGATATACACCTGCATACATCCAAACAAGAAAATGGAATAAGATGACCTGTTGGCTTTGTGGCAAGACGGGCATACATCCAATCAATGTCTAGTAGGTGAAGAATCAAAGAAAAACAGAGGTAAGAAAAATCAGCCTCCGAACAAACATGATAAAGCTGTCAAAATAGAGACCCAAACACAATGCAGAAAGTGTGGGTCCAAAAATCATGACACAAATAACTGCCCAAATATTTCAATCATAGAACATTTACAGCAACAACAAATACAAGAGTCATCTGTTGACTCCTTCAGCTCTTCATCGGAATCATCTGTTGAAAATTTACATGCACATATGCAAGCATGTTCATGCTCAGACTCAGAAAACTGTGAATGCCCACATTATTCTGATTCTGATTTTGTTTTTTATAGTGAATCCTCTATTGAAGAAACACATTTAGTACCATAGAAGGAAAAGGTGTTGATGGCTCATACTGAAGAAGAAGAATTCAAGATTCTTTCTCAAATCTGAGCCATGGAAGAAGGTGATATGAAAGAAAGACTTACTGCAGATTTCATGGATTAGCTATGTGTATCAAGTTCTTCAAAAAATACTGTCAAGAAGCCATTATTTGTTGATGCCTCGTTTGAGCGGAATACCAAATCATTCCAGAAACATCAACCACATGACAAGGTTCTCTCACTCACCTTGGGGGAGGTAAACAGAGAAATACATCATCTCAAATCTAAAATTTTTGGTTTGAAATCTAGAATTGCAGAATTAGAAAAGGGAAAGCAGAAAGTGTCCAAGAATGGAACACTACAATCTCCTACCAAAATCCAAATATAGAAATCATTGAAGGACAAAAAGATCCTATTTTAAGATTCAGAGAGATGAGAATCATGGCAATTGATTAATTTATTTAATCAAATTAATAAAATAAAATAATTTGTTTCTAAAATTAATTTAAATGAAGTCAAGGAAGTTGAAAAGATTAGCTTTTAGTTAACCCGTTAAAGAAAGAGAGTTTCAATATTTTTTTATTGACCACAAAGGTTGTTTCTAAAAATCGAAACAATTTTTTTAATATGATAAGTCTGAAAGAAGAAACTCAATATTTCACAACGTATAAAATTTCTTCTTGTACGAGTTATTTAGGATTGCAACTTACGTTTTTCTACGACTCTTGTAATTCCTACATGATTCTTTTTTTTCCCATAAAGAAAATTCATAATTTCATTAGTGAAATCACATGCTATAGATGCTTGAAGGCATATGTTGTAACGTGGCTATCTATCCACTGTTATAAGCTAATATTTACAATGAAACGCAATGGGTATACTGTGCTAGTTGAAGACCTCAATAAAAAGTTCAAAATATTCACCCACGCAGGTGTGTATATGCTGTCCATATTTACAATTTTTTTTTTTGTAGGCAAAGGTGTTACTCTTGTTTTTCTATTATGAAGTCAAAAAAATTACAGCAGTATTGGTGGAGCCATCTACACGCCCACAAGGGGAAACCGAGTAGGGCATCCACCTAAAGTGTTTAATCGCAGACCAAAAAAAGAAATACCACAGTCTGTTTTTCCATGATATATAAACTATACAATCATTCCATGTTCTGAGTCTGCTGATATACACATGATAGCTATCTATTACAAAACTATGAAACCTGTCTAGTCTATCTATATGCCGCAGATTCATCAAAAAAATAAGAAATCAAAACAAAAGTTACTCAGCTGCATCTCCTAGATTTTGTGAGATATCTTTGTTGCTCTGCTTCTGACTGTCTTTAAGCATCTGCTGGATTTCATCTAACTTTTTCTCCTGCATTTCCATGGAAATTTGCAGAATGCGGAGCTCCCTCCTGAAATTGGGGACTCCCTGAGCCATCTCTGCCATTTCAGCAGCAGCCTGCTCCAACGCCTTCGCCAATAACCGTTTCATCACCCAGTAGATGTGTAAAGACTGCTTAAACAGGGACATTCTACCTCTCGTATTTCCGGGGTCATGCACTAGAAATTCCCAGTCCTCCATCTCCGCGTCGGATTGGGCTTGAATAGCATCTTCTTCCATGTTTTGGATAATCCTCCTGATTCTGGGACTAGTATTCTGAGAGTAGGCTCTCTCAGCTTGCTGGATTTTCTGTTCAATAGTTTTCCTAGCCCTCCTGGCTGATCTCCTGCTCTGTTCCCGCCTTTCTCCCCTGCCTCCACGAGCTCTATTTGCCTCGCTGCCTTGCCCATTGTTTGGTTATGCCTCGTAGTCTGCTTGTCTATTTCTCATCTGCCGCCCTCGGCGCGGAACCCTTCTTCCCTGCCGACTCCGCTGACTGATGCCCATAGCGTACTGCTCCCATTCCTCTGCGTTCATGCTTTGCTCTCTGCTTTCATCCTCATTAGAAACGTCAAGGATTTCATAAATCTCCTCCACTATCTCTTCTTTCATCACCCCTTTCCCCTTCCTGTCTTGCTCTTTGCTGCGCTCCGCTTCCATCTCTTCTGCTAACCTGGCTCTCTTTCTAGTCTCCATAATACAGCTCACAGGTGAATGACTACGCTTAGCACAGGAGGATCTCGTTAGATCTGTGTTTCCTCTCGCTCTACGGTTGTTAATTGAATTCTCTTGGTGTCGGGTGCTTTGCATGCAGGCTGATATAAAGTCCCTTATCCCGCTTCTCCTATCTGTCCCATTGTCCTTACCCTGCCATCTGTTAGTCCGGTCTTCGCATTTCCTATCAGCAATCTTGTTAGATTTCTTCCCATTTAAGGTCGCTGACATGTACTTTCCTCCTCTGCGCCAGTTCAAAGCTATGATTGGGTTTTTATGAGGTGGATTTTTCCCCTCTATTTTCGCACCTTCCCGATATGATCTTGCATGGTGATCACTAATTTCCTCCCCAGGTCTCCCCTGACACTCATTTATTGCCTGAACCAAATTCTGCCTGTCCCCAGTATTTCGCACGAGTATTGCAATTCACGGGGGAATCCTATTCATGATGATCCTGCAAGGCCTGGTCATGGTCATGATTTATAATATTGGCCAGCTCCTTCCATTCTCCATTAAGTTGAATCGTTCTCCACATGCTGTCTATCTTGCCAGCTCTGCCCTTACAACTCCAGTTTGCAAGAAAGTCCGCTGCACGATTCCATTTTCGTTTCACATGGGTGAAGATTTTGTAGTCCACACCTTTCAGTAATTCTGCAATGTCCTGAATGATGCCAGCTGTACGCTAGCTGCTAGTGACCTGTTCCCAATTCCTACCATTATTAATCTTTTTCAGAGTTTCGATGACTATTTGGGAATCCCCCTCGATCACCAGGTTTCTATAACCGTTGCGTATTGCGATTTGAAGACCTTGGTGGACGGCCCATAACTCAGCCTCATTATTAGTCATTTCTCCTCCCCACTCCGCAAAAATCCATCTGGTAATCTGGTGGCTGTCCCTAAAAATACCTCCCAATCCAGCGTTACCTGGATTCCCTTTCAAAGCCCCGTCAAAGTTTAATTTGACGAAATTACCTTTAGGGTATTCAAACCTGTCCTAGCTCTGATTACTTGTGGTGATCCTCGCAGGCTGTTTATTATGGACCATCTCCTAAGTTAGGTTTAACGTTTTGAGGATGTGATCCTCTCCCGGATCAGCCTTCCAATCCTCCTCCACCCATCTTTCCACCAATATCGTTTCTCTGGTGAGATTGACAACCCGATTCCATATCTCTCCGAATTTTTACCTTTGTTCTGAAAAATTCTTCTGTTACGTTCCTTCCACACCATCCAGAGAACGAATCCTGCCATGAGGTCCCAGGCTCTTCGCACCACTCTGCATTGGAATTTTTCATTCTGCCATAGGAAGATTATCTCTCCAGTTTCTTTCGAATACTTTCCAGGTTTGCAGAATAGCCTCCCTACTTCCCTCCAAAGAGTTCTGGTATAGTCACAATTGATTAGTAAATGTTCCTGCGTTTCTGGCTCTCTGTTGCATAAGTGGAATTTTGAGGGACCATTGAAGCCTTTCTGCTGGATCTTATCCCAAGTCAGGATCTTATGATTGGCTACCAACCATGCAAAAATAGTAACTTTCGGCCACCAGTTTTTTCCCCAAAAGATTTTCTATTCCTGGGTTCTTTCCGAGGCAGCTTGTTGATCTGTCAAATAGTATGCTTCTCTGACTGTGAAAGTTCCTTTTGTTGACTTCCCCCATCTGATAATATCTTTTCCTGTTCTCACTTTAACTTTTCGGGATTCAATTTCCTTCCAAAAGACCTCCTGTTGTTCCTGGTTTGTCTCAATGCGCCAGTCCTCCAAAGATTTCCACTTCCTCCAGATCCCATCCTCTTCGTTTTCTTTCCAGTAATCTTTGATGTATCTGAAATTGTTCCCAATTTTGTTCTGGATATCCTGAATGCCTTGTATGTTGTTCATTTTCTCCCGTTGATGCCACTTCTCATCCCAAAAATTGGCTTCCTTTCCCGCTCTGATTTCCCAGAAGATGTTTTCGTTTACTATGTCATGGTTTTGACTGGCTAACTCCCATATATTGGAGCCCCTCGGGGTTTCCTGTATGCGATAGATTTCCTCCATTGATGAGGGCATATTGTATTTGTACCTCCAAAGTTGCTTCCATAGATCATTACCTCCTCTCAACCAACGCCACCATAGTTTAGCACCAAGAATTTTATTGAGTTTACTCGAATCCCTTAGGCCCAGACCTCCCTCCTCCTTGTGTTTTATCAAATGCTTCCAAGAAACTAAGGCCCACTTCTTCTAGTTAGAAGACCCACCCCAGATGAATTTCCTTAATATTTCTCTGATCTTGACACAGACTCCTTGAGGAACTGCCATAATCGAGAGGGGATATATAGGGATTTCTTGTAATACAGATTTAACCAAAACAATCCTTCCAGCAATATTTAAGGTTTGAAAGGTCCAGTTTTCCATTCTATTAGTTAATTTGTCAAGGATCCCCTGCCAATTCTTCAATCTTTTTGAACTGTAATCAAGGATATCACCCAAGTATTTCATTGGGAGATCTCCTTGTTTGAATCCAAGCAATCTGGACAAGTGCCTTTTCACTGCCTCCACTGTATTAAATATAAAGGTGTAGGATTTGTCTTTGTTTATTTCCATGCCAGAAGCCTTCGCAAATAAATCAAGAGCCTTTTTTAGGTTTCTCACTTCCCTCACAGTTGGTTCCCCGAACAGCATAATGTCATCAACGAATTGTTGATGAGTTATAGGCAAATCATTACCCCAAAACCTGAGCCCTTTGATATTTCCATGTACTCTTTCTTGCTTAAGGTACCTGCCCAAGCCTTCGGCAGCAAGAATGAACAAGAAGGGCGAGATAGGATCGCCTTGCCTAATTCCTCTGGAGGCCTTAAAGGTCTTGGAAGGAATGCCATTAACTAATATAGAGAAGTTGGGGGTTGATATACAACTGAGAACCCAACTTATCCATCTAATACTAAAGCCAAAGCTTCTCAGGATTTCTTCTAAGTACTGCCAACTAACTCTGTCATAGGCTTTTGACAAATCTAGTTTTATCATCATTCCTTTTTGTTTCTTAATTTTCATAGAATGGATAACTTCTTGGGTAACTACTAATCCATCCAGAATTTGGCGTCCCTCCACAAAACCAGTTTGCTCTGGGGATATTAATTTCTCTAACAACGGTTTTAGCATTTTAGCCATTAGAGAGGAATTATCTTGTAAATAACATTACAAAGGGCAATGGGTCTAAAGCCCTTGGCATCCTCTGAATTATCAGATTTAGGGATCAAAGAGAAAAAGGTAGAGTTAAGAGCAGTCCATACCTTTTGGTTCATCCGGGATTACTCAACCAGATCCAGAATTTCCTTACCCAAGAAATGCCACCCCACTTGATAGAAATCCACTGTAAAGCCATCAGGACTAGGGGCAGTTCCTTTCTTCATGCTCATCACTACTTCCTCCACCTCATCCAGACTAGCAGCTCGCATTAGGGCTTTGTTCTGGTCTTCAGTAACCATTCTGGGGATGACTCGACATATTTGCCTGATCGTTTCAGATCTATCCAATTGGGGTTCTGTTAGAATTCCTTTGTGGTAGTCCATCAACACTCTTTCAATCCCTTCCTGCTCCACAGTCCTTTCCCCGTTTTCCTTCTTGATTGAAAATATTCTATTTCTTGTCTATGGTGAATCATTGTTTGGTGGAAAAATCTAGTGTTCCTCTCTCCTTCCCTAAGCCATTTGATCCTGGACTTCTGCCTCCATAACACTTCCTCCTGTTTCCTTCTTTCTTCCAGTTTCCCCAGAATTATTCCTTCTTTTACAGAGCTTTCCTCTGTTCTTCCTTCAATTATTATTTTTTGCTGAATTTCTTCCATTTCTGTTTCCAGTTTTTGTTTTTCCTCCAAAATATTTCCAAATTCTTCCTTATTCCACTTTTTTATCCGCTCTTTTAACTCTTTTAACTTGAGTTGGAATGTATGCATTTTACCTCTCCCTTGGGCTGTGCTTTGCTGCCACCATTCCTCCATCTTACCTACAAAGTCAGGGTGTCTAAGCCAAAAGGTTTCAAATCTAAAAGGCTTCTTGCCTAGATTAGCCTTAATGTCTACTTCCAGTCTAATTGGCCAGTGATCAGAACCAAGAGCTGGCAGAATCTTGGCTTCTATGAATACATCTCTATTCATTATTGTTTCAGAGACTAAAAACCAGTCCAATCTGGACGCTATCTGGTTCCTACCCCCTCTCCTGTTATTCCATGTAAAGATCCCATTAATGGTTGGTATATCAACTAGTCTCAGACCTTCAATCGTATCACTAAATAATTCCATACTCTGGTCTACTCTTCTTATGCCCCCCTTTTTTTCTTTAAGGGATCTGATTATATTAAAATCACCTCCTACTATCCAGTCATTGTCTGGATACAATTTCCGAGCTGTTTGAAGATTCTTAATAAAATTTCCTTTATCTCTCGGGGTATGGGGACCATACACACCTGAAATTAATACCTTCTCTTTTGTACCTGCTATTCTCCCTAGCCCTGTTAAGATTCTAGGCATGCTAGCCCAATTCTAAAAAATTATATCATTTGGGTTCCAAAGAATTGCAATGCCACCAGCTGAGCCAGCTGCATCCTGACCCATGATTTCATAATGCAGTTTACTATTTTTAATAATACCTTCCATCTGCTGCATGGTAATTTTAGTTTCTTGTAGAATCATTATACTTGGTTTTTCTTTTTTCAGTTTTTCCTTCATATATCTCTGTTTACCCTTACTGTTCAGCCCTCTAATGTTCCAGCTGACAATAATCATTTAAAACTTTTTGGAAGGGTAGGAAAATACCTCAGAGAGAGGTATCACTTTACCAGAATTAATCAGGACTTCCCCAACGGCTTGGATCATTTTGTTCAGCCTTTTTCTTCCTCTTTTCCTACTGCTTTTGCCAGATCCACCTATTCTCACCTGTTCTTTCCCCTGTTCTCCTGTAGTGGCATCCTGATCCTCCATATTCCCTTTATTCCTTTCTTTAAATTTCTGAAAGGCTTCCTTATACATTTGTTTTTGCTGATCTGGGATAAATCTTTCATCCAAGTTCTTCCATTCCTGGATTAATTTCTTCATAACTATTTCCTCCTCGGCCTCGTTTTCTTGCTGCTGTTCTGTCTCCATTTGGCTCTGGTTATTTTGTGTTTCTATCCCTTCCTCTGGTATTTCTTTACTTGTTTCCCCTTGTACTACCTTCTTTTCTCCTAATTCCTGGAAGATATCCATAGGTTCATTTTCTAAGTCTACACCTTCAGCCATATTCTCTTCATTTTCTTCATTATTTTGTTGTAGGATTTTAAACTTATTCTGACTTTCGATGTTTGGTGATTGTGTATGTATTGGCGTTCTTGTTCCTTCTCTAATCGGTTTCTTTTTCCTGATGACCTGTTCAAAGTCTTTCTCTGCCTCCTCCTTTCCTTCTGCTGCCTTAGGTTGTCCCTCAGGTTTCCTTGTGTAATCTTCTTCCTTAGTTAGGGGACATTGCCTAGCTAAGTGACCGTATTCATGGCAGCGGCGACACCTAAAAGGAATATGCTCATAGTCCAGCGGCTACTGCCACACTGAATCATGGTATTCCAACTCAATGTGTTATGGGAGGGGTTCAACTATATTCATATAGACACAGATTCTTGCATAAGAAGTGAACTTACCTCTCCTTGTTGTGTCAGCTACCTTGACAAAAGCCCCAATGGTGTTGCCAATCCCTTCCAGAATTTTAGGGTTCCAAAATTCCACTAGAAGTCCAAACAATCTAACCCAAATCGGGGCTTCCAGCATCTTTTCGTTGTCAGGATTGTACCGTTCCTCCCAGAATTTCATGAACATGCCTGCGTTGTTCATGAAGTATGGCCCTTCCTCAAAGACCCTTTCCTTGTCCTCCAGATTTGCAAATATTGCCGTGAAAAATCCTTTTGCGCCCAATTTCAATTCTATATGGCCCTTTGGTTTCCATCTCTAATAGATCCATCTGTATAACTCTTTTTCATTTGGCCAATACCCAACAAACTTGCAGATCAAGGCATGATATTTCATGTAACTGGTATACTCCTCCAGCATATTGTTGGGTATTACAAATTTGAGCTTCTTGTTTGCCCTTGGGAGGCATTTTCCACCTGTTTTTAGTTGCCACAATTTACCCATCACAGGTGGTTCCTTGTTATTCTCCCTAGACTCATAACCATTTTCAGAACCACTTGCCTCTCCTGCAACTATATTCTTAAAGGAGGGGATCTCTCCCCTCCCCTTCTGGTTCTCCATTTTTCCCTCAGCCTTTGTAGCTTCGAGGTTCTACCGCGACGCTGAAAAAAAGCGTTTTTGCCCCTCTCTGCTTCGATTACCCTGCACAGTCTGCTGTCCCCGAATTGCTCAGACTGTCCTGTAACGCTGCGTGCCAGGACTGAAACCATAGCCTGAACCGCCCCGCATTCTCCGCTTCCGCTCTCCCGTCTCAACTCAAAATTTACGCCCTCCATATTTACAATTATTTACTCATAAATACTAATTAAAAGCTATATCAAATTTCAAAATCAGGATGCTGATAATTAGGGACTGTTGTCCCTCTGTAGTCTCCCATCGATATATGGCCTATGGAAGAAGTGATAGATTCCTGCAGGTGTATGTTCAGGGATCATCCACTCTCCTAGAGGATGATGCGTCGCTTTTTTCGATAGCCTGTCTGCAGTTTCATTTCTTCCCCTGTAGATATGAGAAATAGAAATTTGATCAAAGAATGTTTTGAAAAAAACAATTTCTTCCATAATAGATCTCAAAGAGTAAGCATTACAAATGGTTATGTTGTTAAGCCAATCAGTCACATTCTTTGAGTCCCCAAATATTTGTATGTTTCTACATTGTTTCAGAATGCCAAAGTATATCAGGTGGCATAGAGATATCAGTTCAACATGATTATTTGTGCCTGGTGCCAATCCCATACTAATCTTGAAAAAGTGTGAATCTGACAGGTAAAAACATATTTCTCCCCCATAGCCATGTTGCTGGGTAGCACCATCAAAATAGGCCCAAGGTATTGTTTTGTTTATCTATTCCTGTTGAATATTCCTAGGTCTCTTTTGGCACTCATCATTTGGTAGCTCTTCAAAAGCAGTGTATATTTTTGGAGGGAGCAGGTTCCAGTTAACCGACTTGTCTTCAAATATTTGATGTTTCACTTGAGCCATATGTGCCATGAGACTAAAAGGGAAAGGTTTCTTGTTTTTTCCACAACAGTAGTACCCCACCAGCTGTCCCATGCTGTTATAATATTTGCACCCTGCCAACTCATATTCAGATTTAGAGTTTGTAGGACTTCAGTCCAAATGTTCCTGGTGGTCGGACATGAGAGAAAAAGATGTTGGGTCAATTTCTCCTCTTGGAGGCATAGGACACACCAGGTAGGTCCCAAAAATGGCCTCTTTTTTAAATAGGTTCTAGTGGGGATCTTATTTTCTAAAATATTCCACATCAACAGTCTGGTGCACAGTGGAGCTTTTAATTTCCATATTGATACCCACCACCTCCTTAAGGCCTCAAATTTTTTATCTGCAATGATGGTATCATAGCCCTGCTTTGAAGAGTATTGTCTAGATTTTGAGTGTGCCCATATGAGTTCATCCTCTTCATTCTTTAATCTAACATGTGTTTCTGTGAGTGCCTGGATATAGTTTTTCCATGTTCTGCTCCATTCATTTGGTATGTTCCAGTTCTGCTCAGTTAGTCATGCTTGTGTATGAAAAGTAGTATTCTGTTAATCACCTATCTACCCAATATAATTAATGCCTCTGTTGTTTAAGTGATTTATCAGCCCAATTGGTAGTTGATGGGAATTTCCACTTCCAGTCCATGGATCAATTCCAATGCGGACTGAGGCTCCATTTCCAATTTTCCATAATAGTCCATCCTTGATAATTGGAAGTGAATTTAGTATGGCCCTCCAAATCACCGAAATACCTTTTCTTTTCCATGTTGGACTTCTAATCTAGTCTATAATAGGAGATGGCCAGATATAGTTATGTAGGATAACCTCAGTCCAAAGACTTTTTTGCTTTAGTATTAACCAGCTTTGTTTTGCAGCCAAGGCTTGTGCAAAGGCAGGAAGAATTTTAAGGCCCCAACCTCCCCACTTCTTTAGAGTAGCAATTTTGGTCCATTTAACCCAGGCAAAAGGTTTTCCCTCCTTTCTTCCATTCCAAAGAAATTTGCAACAGATTTGTTGAATTCTGTGAACGACCCCTCTTGGAATCCAAGCCAGTGACATCCAGTATACCAGGGTGACTTCAAGGACTGATTTGATAAGTATAAGTCGGCCTACCCTAGAGAGGAACCTGTGACACCAGCAATTTATTCTCTTCTCCACTTTTGTGATAAGCTAGGTCCAATTAGCGATTTTGTACCCATCTGGTTTTAGCCTGAAGCCCATATATTTGAGCCCCTCCATCAGCTCAATAGCTTGAAATGGAATTTTTTGTATGGCTAGCTGTGATTCCTGTTGTGTACAATCAGATAGGGAGATGGTGGATTTATCTCTATTAATTTCCATTCCTATTGTTCTGCAGAAGAGGTTTAGAATCTCTTACATTGAAGTGGTGTCTAGAACACTACCATTCAAGAAAACCAATATGTCATCTACAAATAGTAGATGTGTTAGATAGTAGTGGTCCATAATTTTTAGCCCTTTGATGCCCCCTCTTCTTTTTTCTGAATCAATTAGCCGACCCAATCCTTCCATAACTAATAGGAATAGTAGTGGTGATAAAGGGCATCCCTGTCTTATCCCTCTATGTATATTGAAGGATGTAATTGCAGACCCATTGATGAGAATGGAAAATGATACAGAGGAGATGCAACCCATGATTCAGTTGATAAGAGCTGGGGGAAAACCCAAGTGAGTGATAATCATCTTGATGTAAAACCAATTCACTTTGTTGAAAGCCTTTGATAGATCAATTTTGAGAGTAAGTCCCTTGATATTTTTGTGCTTAATGGAGTGAAGGGCTTCCTGGGCTGAGCCAATATCATCTTGAATATGTCTATGGTGGAGGAAAGCAAATTCCTCCTAAGAGATATGGTTAGATAAAATGGGCTTGATGCAGTTGGTTATGATTTTGGAAATAATTTTATACAGACAGTTGCAAAGGGATATGGGGTGGAAATCATTAAAAGAGGCTAGTGAATCTGTCTTAGGGATCAAAGCCAAATAGGTGAAGTTGATGGGCGGGTGGATGTGTCCTTTAGTTCTACTTTCTTCAATGACCGCTAGCAGGTCATGTCCTAGAAGCTCCAGAAAAGCCGTGTAGAATTCAACCGGCCAGCCATCCGGACCAGGACTCTTGTCCTTCTTGAACCATTTAAGTGTTCCTTCCAATTCCTCCATGGTGACAGGTTGTATCAGATCCTCCACATCATCCGGATCCACAAACCTAGGGAAGTGGCTAGCCAGGTTAATGATTTCCAAGAGGGTGATGGCTGTCGGCGCAGTAAATTGACTTTTGAAATGGGTATTCCCCAACCTGGCTAATTGAGGGTGAGTAGAGGCCCATCTATCTAGATCACAGGGCAGCTCCCAAATGGCGTTAGAGGCCTTCCTACCATTGGAAAAATTGTGGAAAAGCTTAGTATTTCCATCTCCTTCTTGTAGCCAAATAGCCCTACTTTTCAGCCTCCACTGTTCGTCCTTTTCAAGTAGAATCTTTGCCTTTTGGTTTTCCAAACTTATCAGCTAGAATTTACTGTCATCCATTAAGTATCCAAGCCCCTTTTCATTCGTGAGCTGGCTATCTGTAATTCAATGTCCTTTAGGTTCTGTTCATCTCTCAATTTCTTCTGCCTTGACCATTCCTCTGTCATAGTCCTGATTTTTTTAAGTCGAAGAAAGAAATCAGCTGCCATTCTCTGCTCCCTAAGAGGGCATTGTGCTCTCTAGAATTCAATTACCAAATTGATGAAATATGGGTCTTTTAGGTATCCAGTTAAGAATTTGAAGGGGGCACGAGGCTTTTTTGAGGGGCCAGAGATTGAAGATATATGGGGAGGTGATCAGAAGCTCCTGTAGTACCAACCCATTATCTGTATAAGGGTAGGGTACGGAGAAGATCTTCATGAATAAAAAAATGGTCCAATCTCTGACCCAAGGCAGCCTCACCCATCCTCTTGTTATGCCATGTGGGCAATTTCTTGTTCATTGGAACATCAACAAGTTTAAAGGTATCCAGTAGAGTGCTCATCTGGTCCAATAGAGGGTCGATCTGTGTGTGATGTCCCCAAGATTCCTCCATACCCATTGAATAATTTAAGTCGCCCCTAATAATGGTGGTGCTTGAGACAAGATTGTGATCCAACAAATTGTGCCAAAACTCCATTCTGTTATGATTAGGGGCGTATATGTTTATCACTTTTAACTGGAACCTGAGCTCACTCACAAAAATATCCATACCAATGAAGCCCAAAACCGCCCCAGGAGGAAATATGCTTGATAGATTTATGGTTTATTCTAATAGCAAGACCTCTAGATCTGCCAATAGCATCCAAACCCTGAAAAACTAAGGATAGAGTGGAGGGTTTTGGTAATGATGTCAGATGAGCCAAGGGTTTCCTGTAGGAAGAGGATGTCACAATTGGAACTATGTAAAAGATGTTTTAGAGCCAATCTCTTTTTGGGGTTGGCTAATCCCCTATAGTTGTAGGAGAGCCAAATCATGGGGAGACAGGGATGGAGGGCTAAATTCCTCTAAGTGCCCTTTCAATTGTGTATTGATGGCCCCTCGCTACATCAATCACTACGTCTTGATGGCTGCTTTGATCCTGGATGGCCACCCTTTTGTAGGTTTATTTTTTTAGTCCTTCCGGGGCAGTGGCCCAAACCAAAATGTGGAGATAAATGTCGAGATCTAGATCGGAGGTTGTAGGGATGGGATCCCGTCCCAGATGGGGAGGATGTATGAGAGGGAGGAGTGGAAAAATCCCTGTGGGAGGTAGGTGTACTAGAGAATGTGGGGCGAGGAGGAAAAATGGAGCAAGGGATGGTAGGGATAGAACAAAGAGCAGTGGAAGGGGGATTCAAAGGTGAATACAAAGTAGAAAACATAACATCTGATAAAAGTACAGAGGTTATGGGGAAAGATCCATTACCCGGAGGAGGAGGCGCTTCCACAACAGATTTGGAGCGAGTCCGTGGAGGAGAGGTCAGAGCCCTTCGCCAATTTTTTGCCTTTTGTGTAGTGCCCACCGCAGTGTTAGGTGGTGCCTATCCTTGTTGCTAGTCTCCCTTATTCAGCTCTTCTAAGATATAGTGTTTGATCCCCCGAGACGTCTCAGTAGTCACTGATGAAAGCAGTGGACAGTCCTTGTATAGGTGACCCACTTTGTGGCACCTCCTACATCGAAATGGGACTCCTTCATAGTCCAGGAGTTGCTTGAACAAGAAATGTCTCCTTGGAAGAGTGATTTTTTCTTCAAGCCCCTCCCTGGTGTCAAGGTGTACCAAAATCCTTGCCATAGTCATAATGTCAATCTTTTCATAGGACTAATCATGCTCAAGGTAAGTCCCCAGTGCATCTCCAATACGTTTGAAAACCTGAGGAGTCCAAAATTGCATGGGAAAACCTGGAAGTCTGACCCAAATAGGCCCTGCTCCCAACTATTCACGCTCCGGATCGAAGAGTGGATCCCATCTCTTCAGCAATACAGGAGTAAGCTCAATATGCTAGTAGCGCGATAATATCCAGTCCGTATACTCCTCCCTATGAAAGCGAAGGGCAAAACAACCTTTGGCCAAAACCCTAATCATAGGAAGTTCTTTCAAAAGAGAACACCAAATCTCCATGGTCCATTGACGCAAATGCTCCACTGAATAGTTCCTGTCTCGTACACATCCAACAAGAACTTTCCTTGTCGTGTCCATAGCATCAACCATAGGAACATCTTCTCCAAAGGTCAAATTTATATCAGTGTCCACCGCTCTGAGGCACCGGCCCTTTTTGGGCTTGTCCGTGCGACGACCTGTGGGATGTTCTCTGAGTAAACTTCTGCACGCTTCCAAGGAGCCTTGCTGGGTAGATATTATAGGTCTAGGGTTTGGAATGGGAGAACTGAAGCAGCCATATCTAATCGAGGAGTGTGGGTTGTAGCTACATTTGCCCAGATGTACGAAGGACTGAGCAGGGTGTAGGAGGTTTGAAGGGCTAGCCAGAGCCAAGGAGTAGGAAGGAGGGTTCAGTGGCAAAGAATGGTGTGGGGGATGAGTCAAGGGAGAGTCAAAAGTGGGCGATGCCTGAAGACTTGTTCCGAGCAGATTCAGAGTGGCCGAAGAGAGGGGAGGGCATTCCAAACCAGGTATGTCATCAACATTGACATCAAGAGGGTGTCATTTACCGGTGGAGGGCGGATGTTGCGGTGACTGAAGTGTAGCTGTCATTCGAAGTGTTTTATTCTGCTAGGGGCCCATGTTCGGGCTTGCTTGATGAGCCCAAATCTCCTGTTCTGGCATGGGGTCCTCCTCGTAGTCCACGAGGTCTTCTTCGACCATTGTAACTGACAGTAAAAACTGACCATCATATAACCAGGGGATGGTAGACAGCTGAGAAAATAGAGTTGCAAAAACCGACGGACGGTATTCCACAAAACAAAAGACAACAATCGACAAGCTTGTTGTTTACGAGGTCCAAAACCAATATTGAAAGCATAAACCATGGTCAGACCCACGTGGAATACCTCCAACATATACCATCTCCATTGTCGCTGGTAAAAAACACCGGTTCAGGTTCCCTGTTGACATAGGGTTCCGCCATGACTAGGGTTCTTGGAGCTCCATCGTCCCAACCTCCTCTCGGTGGTCATGTTATCTAATTCCTACATGATTCATTTCTATAAATAATTGAATTTAGGAATCCAACCTTTGTGTTGTGCATTATCATACAATTCAGAAAATCTTGTAGACTTGTGTTGACCAAAATTATTACACTTTTAAACAAATATGGAGGGAGAAGCGATTTTTTTATGATTTTTTATAGATAGATTTTATCTATTTCGAAATTTGATATCATTTCAAGAAAAACAAATTGTCATGATTTTTATATTATTTCAATTAAATGGAATTGAACTGATTTTATTATAGATTTTGTAATATTTTAAAAATTTTGGATATTAATAAATCAAAAAACGTTAACTGTTTTTTTTTTTTTAAATTGATATGTGGTTTACTTATTTTATGGTATAAAGTAAATAAATATTTGTAATATTTTTTTTAAAATATTTCAATTTTCTCCATAAAAAATTAAAATTAAGTTATAGTTAAATTTAATAAATTAAAAATATTTAAGATTAATTAAAGAAATAATTTAGAAATAAAAACAAAAAATATATTGTTTTAATAGTTTTTTTATAAAATTTGTTGGTTTATTATTTTGATAAATTATATTTAGAATTTTAATTTATATTAATACGTTAAATAAAATTAACTTTCTAATTGAGTAGAAATATTGAATTTAGATTCATGTTAGGGAAAAGTATATTTGGAATTCTATATGGTAACATGTTTTTGATTTATATGGAAAAAAATATTTAATGATATTATGTCATTATTTTAATTAATTAATTTTATTTTATATTAATTTAAAATTTAAAAAAATTTATTTTATTAATATATTTTAGATTAAATTTTTTTGGTGAGGTGAATATTATATTTCATTGGATGAGCAAAATATTATATTATGAGACAAATAAATAATGTCCGCCTCATGTTAGGGAGACTTGACCATAATTAAAATAGAATCCTCCTTAGGGATGTATGAGATAACAGAAGACAAAAATACCATACAAGAAATTCAATATATCTAGTGTATTGTCTAAAGATTTGTTGACTACACAGTGATGATAAAAGACATGTGAAACAACATATAAAATGTTATTATGAGGTCTCTTAGTCAGAAACTACAATACTAACAAGTTCTTTGACCTTCTATTAAGGCACACTGCCTATAAGAGGATGTCCAAGGTGCCACTCGATATGCACCATTATGTGATCCATGATATTTAGGTGGCTATGAGAGTGCTCTAATGAGTGGAGGAAATCATCTTTATGCTTCTTCCTATCCATCAAAGTGCACCCCAAAATAAACTTCATCTAATAATATAAAACAATAGTTTGCAAATATTGGGTGGAACACCCTCTGGTTTTCCATGTATTTGGGATCCAGTTGGCCCATTCAACCAACACTTTATCCTTTGAAATGGGAGATCTATGGGAAGGGGCCTCACACTTTGCTCTAGAAATTTCCTCCTGAATCTGCTCTAGAGTAAGTGCCCTATATCAACTTGCAAAGTCTTGTAGTTGTTTTTACATGTGAAGTTTCCCCCTTTTGTTCCTTTCCTAATAATAAGTCGCTCCCCTACTAACACTAACATGTTGTTGTGGCATCTTAGAAAAAATTGGTTGGTTCCAATATAGTTTCCATGTCAAATAGCAAAGCCTCCAAAGATAATCCCACAATATTCTAACATAATAGACAATTCTAAATTGGGACCTCCACGATTGGACCATCACCCATGTACTATTTCCCATACTATTAGAGAGGGAGACTTAGACCGGTGTTAATGCAATAAAACCGAGAATAAATTTTGTCCATCCCCCTGCGAATTCACTACTAGAGTATAGCCAATTCCTTAGAGACTTGGGTTTTGACCCAACTGGACAACCTAAAGACCCAATATAAATTATGCAGATAGAGGGCTCCCATCTAGTCCCCTTGTCAACCCAGTAAGACAAACCACTACAATGACCTAAACATAAAATAAGTGTGGTGAAGTAAAATTATAAGTGTAGACACAAACAAATTCCTCTAGCTTGATAATGGGTCTAGCTACAACAGATACATTCTATGGAAGATTTCCTTAGGTTAGAATCAATCAAGAGGGCCTACTTCTTGGTTGCTTATCTTGCTTGATGATGCCCTCGCTTGCTTGCTTCAGAAATCTCTCGCTTCCTTATTCAAGCTCTTGAAACAAGTAAACAACAACAACACACTAACATAATAATAGACAAATTGCAACTCAACCTACTTAATGAGTCAAGAAGCATTAAAACATGAATATGTAATATTACAAAACATGTAGGAAATCAATCGATAGTTGCATATATTAATATCAAAGAGAGATTACAACCATTCGACTTGACGTCATAGTCTTCCTCTGACAAGATCAGGTTCCCACACACTTCTGCTTGCACTTCATGATGGCTTCAAACAACAATATTTTAAAGGCTCTTCCCTTTAGACTTCACTCCAAACCAAACACACTTCTCCCTCACACAAATAGATGGATACAACTAATAATAGCTTGCTTGTCAAATCAAAATAGTATACTCACACTCAGCCAACGCTCTAAATAGCTTGTGCTTGGGAAGAAGGGAGGTCTATAAAGGAAAGATGGATGTGAGATGGATCCTCTTCTCATGGGATAAAGACTTATCCCTTGAGTTAGTTCCATCATTATAGGGGAAATGAGCCCAAACTATCATCCTTGATCCCATCCGGCCAAACCATTTACCACACTTCCATTACAGAGCTTCTAGAGATGGAAGCTTCAACTCTAATTTAAAAAACTTTACATAACAGGACCTACGCGACTGGAACACAACTAAATCACACTGATCAGTGTGGGGAATAGTGCTAATATCTACACATCGGTGTGGGGGAGACAAAGGCCATTAACACCAGTCTTGTAAATTGGTAAAAACAAAAGTTTTAGGGGAAATGGTGCAAAAGGGAAATGATCTGCTCATGAAGAGGGACATAATGGGAGTTTCTCCATGAAGGAAAAGCATGTGGGGTTCATTGTAGAGGTCCTCCAGGATCAAGGAATGAGGAGTATAGGAACAATGACAAAATGTTGTGTAAAAAATTCCCCCTAAAGCATGAAGGCCGAACCAAAGTGAGGGATGAAATGCTTTATAAATAAGTGCGGGGAACTAGTCTGTCGTTGGAAAACCTGCATGAAAGTATAAATACATATACATAAACTGAGATCTCTATCAAGTGATACATGAATCGTGGCATGGACGCAGCCATCCAGAGAATGATCATGTAAATGGATCCAGGTATGGTTGTAACCATCCATCAAAGACGATCATAACGAAACCAAGGTATGGTCGCAACCATCCAATAATGAGAAGGATCAAATATGATAACTCATGTTCTAGTTGCAACCATCCATCTAATAGAGACATGCATATCATCATAAACCATGCCACACCACTTTACAACCTAGACTTTTGTAATTTGAGTCTAGGGTCTTGCACTCCAACTCAACCCAATCAAAGTATAGATCCTAGCATGTGAATAGATGTGTTGACATTGAACATGCTAGAAAGTCGCTTGATTACCAGTCAATAATGTAAACTATTAACAAGTGTGATAGAAACCACCAATAATGACAATGGACCTCAAGGTACTATCAGCACAATTCATGAAATGTGAATATAGGAACTGAAGTTGAACACCCATGAAATCACTCAATCGAAAGCCAATGATGTGAACTTGTCGTTGAGTGCAAAGAACCTTCCATTGAGGCATGCAAGCTCTAAGGTACTAGAAGGGAGTGTCTCGATCAATTTTGTGGACAATGAGGTGATGTCGACAGAAAGTGACCATGTAGAAGGAGGGCCATAATGAATCCCACATCATCGACGCGAGATGAGAGTCTGCAAAATGATTTTGGATGATACAGAGAAACAGAGGTAAGTGTAACTGCAAAAGGACAACTCTTGAACATATCAACGACACAATTGGAAGTTTGGCAGCTTTTGGATCCATAGGATTGGTGGTCATGGTGACATAGAAAAGATCAGATGGAAGGCAAAAATGAATGGCCCAAACCCAGGAAGGTCAACGATGTAAAGGAGGATGTCCCAACTCGACACGAAGCAAAGAGTGTCATGTTCAAGAGTGAGCTGTCAACATGGCTCGATAGATTTAATATCCCCCCCCACCATTTATGGCGAGTACCCCAATTAGTTTTTAATCACAAGCTTGAAGGGGATAGCATATGCTTGCATTGCAAGTTCATCCTTTGAATGAATCCGACCTAGTAAGTTTAACGAGCCCTAGGAAGGAGAAGCTCATGTTCGTCATGGTGACGAATCTGATGTCGTTTAATAGTTTAACGAGTTCGACAAAGGTGTAACTCGGTACCTTTTTCATGTTTAGAGAGTTTGAAAAAGACACGTAAAAGAAAACTCTACATGGTCCCCTTTTCATACATTTGTGTCTCTTGAGCCCGGAAAGGTAGAAAACATAACTTGAGAGAACCACTTAACCATTTCAGTCAAGGAGTACCTTTTTCGTAGATAGTGCCTCCCAACCTGAAAAAGGGGTAAACTTATACTAGGCACATGACGTTTCGCATCCATTAACGAGTTCGAAACGATAAGGGATCAACCATCTTTTCATTTTTAAAGGGTCGGAAAAGAGTTGAAAGTGGACCCCCCATTTTTATTCTCTTTAACGAGCCAAAAAGGGAAAAAATAATTGGCAACCTTTTCATCTTTTATGAGTCAGAAAAGAGCTTAAATGTGCCTTGTCCTGGAGGAACAAATGGTATAAAAGGTAGCAACTGGTTCCGGCAATAGTGGAACTTCTCAAAACATGTAATGGTCAAGAGGCTGGCTAGTAAAACCACTCATTTTTGCAGTTCCTCAAGAAAGGAAAAGCAACCAAGTGAAAGCATATGATTGGCCAAATGGTGATGATGGAATGAAATAACTAAGGCTCATCTAGTAGAAATTAGCACATTAGAATGGCAATCACGAGATGTAAATCGGTCATGGGTTCATTTTTACTCAAGTTTGAACCATGAAGAACTCTTCTTGGATTATGTTTCATGTTTACACAAGATCGAAACGAAAAACTATGCTTGCTATAAGTTTGCATGCCCCCAGCATAATGACTTAGATGAGGTGCATGCCCCCAAGCTTCATTTCAATCAACTAGGTGGATGGAATGAAGCTTCACTTTCAAGATCTTGGAAAGACTCGACTAGGATTTTATGAGATCTTAATCAAAGACTCGATCTGAAAAGGGATTTGCTTCATTTTTTAATGAGGTTGACACAGTAAAAGAACTATCCTCATAACTCCTTATTTCATTTTTTAACAAGCTTGACACAAGACAAGGAACTATGTTCACACCTTTCTTTCATTTTTTAACGAGGTTGACACAAGACTAGGAACTATCCTCATCACATATGTTCATGAACCATACAAGAACATGGCTCCCAAGAGGTCTTCACTAGATAGAAGAACCATGATCTGGGAGGAATACATGTCAATTAGTACCATAGACAGATTGGGTTCCAATGCCCCCAGTACATGACATACTATACCACCTGTATGATCATTAGCAGATGTGGAGATGGAACGAGTAGCCACATAATTGACCTGTGGCGAGGAGGGAACTTCTTACAAACAAGAGCTGATAGGGGATGATGGTTGTAAAGGAAATGCCTGGTGACCAATGAATGACAGTTGATCAATAATCACAATTCTCCCTTCATGCGAAAAACAAACCACATGGAAAAGTGAAGAGACAAGAGCTCCCATGACATAAAAATAGTCACATCCAAGGAGAAGATTGAAATCTAAAGGACCTTGGACTACCATCACGTCTATATAGATGGTCTTCCCTTCCAAAGTAATAGGGAACTTTGAAAGGACCCCTAAGGGTTGACTGGTTCCTCTGTTGAAAGCCAACAGATTCTGAGTGATAGGCACAAGTTGCGGGGAGCCTAAAGCTTTCCAAGTAGTAGAAGACATGATGCTAACAGACGCACCTTCATCTAATATAGTGTCAGGTACTACAATATTATAGGCTTGTATTGTGATCTAGAAAGCCACATAAGGTGGGAGGCAAAAAGCAGTCAATGGGTCCCAATCGAAAGAGACAACAAAACTACTTGGTGTGGGTATCATATGATTACCCTCATGCTATACAAGAATAGGAGAAGGACTCTCCTGAACAACTAGGACATGAGGGTTAGTCTTTGATTCATGAGAATCTGAGGAGACAAGAAGAACATAGTAGTATGATCACCACTCTCTCCCAAAACAGAGTGAACAACTAGTGGTAGGACCAAGTCGACACTCTTTCCGACCAATGGTTGGTTGGGGATAGGCATAAGAGAGTCTCGCTTAGTGAGAGCAAGATAGGAACGATATGAATCCAAGTCAATCTCTTTATCAACTGGGAGAGGGTCAGAAGAAATCCTCTGATAACCAACAGGAAGTTGGGGTTAAGGAGCTGCAAGGTTTTCCAAAACTTTGGAAGCTTTATCCATAAGAGGACAAAGGTGAAGAAGATGCTCGCCTTCACATAACCTACAGGGGAATTTAATCTTCCCTTTCTTCTTACCATCATTAGTTGAAGGCATAACATCGACATGATCTACGAAGGTCAATGGGGATCGTCGATTCAGGTCTTCAGACCATACCTCTAAGACTTTGGGAATGTCAGGACAGTCTCGAAGGATATGGTCACCCTTACACAACCTACAAGGGAATCTGACCTTCCATGGAGAATCGTAAGGTTTGTCTATGGGAGGTGCATTTGGAACAATATTTGCATGGTTATCCTTTCGCTTATCTGACTTCTTCTTCTTCTTAGCCTCCTGGTTACTAGAGTTGAAACTTTCACTAGGCAAAGTAGAAGAGGAGGGTGAAGAAATGGGGGCAAAAGGTGAGAGGTCAACCTTAGAATCATTGTGGCGTGATTCAAATGAAGGATATGTTTGGATAGGAGTCGAGACACTCAGGACCATCGAGGTCGGAAAGAACCAGACAGGTAGACCAATGGTTAACCCGGGAAGGGACAACGTTGCCATATAAGGATCGCCAACATTTCCAAAAGAAGGAAAAGGACTAGGATTCCCATATGAGGGGAACCCTTGACTAGTGGAATATGGAAATTTTGCCATTGGAATCTACCCTAAACAATCACTACAGAAGATAGCTTTAGCTAAGAAAATTTCGTGGGCATTTAATTTTATGACACTGAAACAAAACTTTGTCTTTTCATATTTTAAGAGTCAAGAAAAGGACGAAAGGTGACTCTATTGCTTTCGATTGGAAATGAGCTCCAAAGGACAAGTGCTTGATGATATTTTCAAATTTAAAGTGTCAGTAAAGATCAAAAATGACTACTCAAGGTACTCTAGGCATAAAGGATTACTAGGTAACCATGAACTGTAGAATACCTCCTGGCGAACCGAGAAGTACGGGCAGGAAATCTCCCAGAATGTTGTGCTCGGTGTATCATGTTTACAAGGATACAAACTCATCTTCCAATGGATAAAGTATTTCAAACCTAGTGGGGTCTCCCTTTATATACAATATGGTATGAGGAGCACAAGTTCGTACTAGCGTTGTCTAATGGTAAAGCGAATGATAGCTGCTAGGTTTAAAGATGCCAAAACACGTCTCTAGCCTAGACCACTAAATGTGAGCATTAAGTTTCAATGCTTCCTTAGGTTGATTCAATAAATTTTAATAGTTTATCTTGAATTAGGTTTCAATTACAAGATCCTACCGTTGTCATCTGAAAACTCCTATATGCAACTATATGAGAAAAAAGATCTTTGTCTTCGATGAAAGTTAACACTAATTGAGGGATAGAGAACACACAATGATCAAAGAATGAAATATTTCTCTAATAAATCTCCTAAACGCACTTAACCTTTCGTTAACAACAAAAGAAGTTTCATTTCATTTCCTATGCTTATGATGATGCAATTCTAGCTTCTCAATAATTCTACTAATGCAATATTTACGCTTAAGTAAACTAGAATGTTGTTCTCCTTTTCATAAAATGCAAAATGAATCTTTCACATAAAGATCTTTAAATTGAAATTTTCATAATTCCGAACAAACAAGAATCAATCAAATCAAAAGCATTATAAATGAAACTAAAAACAACTTCTTTTCTAAATTGAACAAACCAAACACATAAATGCTTCAATCGAGAAACCACGCAATGTAATCTATGCTTGGAAAGAGAAAAGAGGCACTTGAAATAAGAGAACAAAAAAGAATCTTTCACTCATTCAATTGAAAACAAAGCATCCTAGTCACTTATGGGAGGAAGAAGAGGGTTTGAGGGTCAAGACACACTGGCACTGGAATGGGAGAAATTCAGATTTTTTCTTATCCATGAGATTGGTGTGATTGAACAGTACTATAACTAGCGTCGATTGGCACGATCGGCATGAATGATTAGTACTTCACACAGGGCCAGACTCAACACATCAAAAGGTGAGCTAAACCAAGCAAGCATACAAATCAAGCTAAATGAAGCTTTCTAGTTAGGGAGAAGGTGGTCTAAAAGGTTTACGGGGTCAAAATCACAAGAGCATAATACAATGGCCAAGATTGGGGTCGAGCCCTAATCTTCACTTATAGGGATTGGCGCAACTGCCTAATTGAAAAAAGGTGCCAGAGGCTAGTCAGTGTGACTGTTGCTCTACAATTCTCTCTAATTAGCGCGATTGTTAGCCAAATAAACACGTTGTTCGAGGAAACTAAGAAAACAAAAAAATTCAAAACAAGGACCAGATCTGCTACTATGGATTTTAGACTTAATCCAGTAAGCATGAGAAAAGAAACATAATAAAAGGGAAAATGCGAAACTAGCAAATTTCTCATGAAATCATGAAATCCAAAACAAACAAAATGATGGGATCTCCCCAGCGAAGTCGCCAATTTGTGGTGAAGTAAAATTATAAGTGCGTACACGAAATAATTCCTCTAACCTGATAATGGGTCTAGCCACAACAGATACATTCTATGGAAGATTTCCTTTGGTTAGAATCAATCAAGAGGGCCTACCTCTTGGTTGCTTATCCTGCTTGATGATGTCCTCGCTTATTTTCTCCAACAATCTCTCGCTTCCTTCTTCAAGCTCCTAAAACAAGTAAACAACAACAACACACAAACATAATAATAGACAAATTGCAATTTAACCTACTTAATGAGTCAAGAAGCATTAACACATGAATATGTAATATTACAAAACATGTAGGAAATCAATTGATAGTTTCATATATTAATATCAAAGAGAGATTAAAACCATTCGTCTTGATGTCGCAGTCTTCCTCTGACAAGATCAGGTTCCCACACACTTCTGCTAGCACTTCATGATGGCTTCAAACAACAATAGTTTAAAGGTTCTTCCTTTTAGACTTCACTCCAAACCAAACGCACTTCTCCCTCACACAACTAGATGGCTACAACTAGTAATAGCTTTCTTGTCAAATCAAAATAGTATACTCACACTTAGCCAACACTCTAACTAGCTTGTGCTTGGGAAGAAGAGAGGTTTATATAGGAAAGATGGATGGGAGATGGATCCTCTTCTCATGGGAGAAAGGCTTATCCCTTTAGGTAGTTCCATGATTATAGGGGAAATGAACCCAAATTGTCATCCTCGTCCCCATCCGGCCAAACCATTTACAAGACTTCCGTTATGGAGCTTCTAGAGATGGAAGCTTCAACTCTAATTTAAAAACAAATTCGTAATAGGATGGCACGACTAGAACACAGCACAGTTGCACTGATCAACATGGGGAATAGTGCTAATATCTACACATCGGCACAAGGGAGACAAAGGATATTAGCATTAGTCTTGTAAATTGGGCAAAATAGAAGTTTCAGGGGAACTAGTGCAAAAGGGAAATGATCTACTCATGAAGAGGGACATAATGGGAGTTTCTCCATGAAGAAAAATCATGCCGGGTTCACTGTAGAGGTCCTCCAAGATCAAGGAATGGGGAGTACATGGACAATGACAAAATGTTGTGTAACAATAAGGCAACATAATAAGAACTAGATTCCCTCACCACATGATGGAGAGATCATCCTTTATTGATACCAGGAAATAAGAATACAAGTACTAACCCAAATGGACTTACTCCCCCCTTCAATCACAAATAGAAAGAAACAAAATTATTTGATAGAAAACAACTTCACATACCACACACAATCAACCCCACCCAATTTAGCATAGTAGACACTAAAATCAAAACTCGTTCGCCTTAGGATCCCAATCAAACCAACTCCTTAAAAAACAGTCTCGTAGCATCTGAGCCTTTCCAATGAGCACTAAAATAACCATGTTCTCCCCATAAGAAATAATAACATAGATAAAGATGAAGGGAAAGAATATACCTAGTAGTCCCAAAGAAGAATATTAAGTTTCCATGCAACAATCATGCACCCATCAGTTTCGTGTTCCATGGTGTTGTAAGGAGACCACAGGCCTACCTATCACCTAGTTGAACCCAACATTTTTTCAAAATGGGGGGGGGGGGGGGGGGACTTTCTATAGCATAAGATTAGAAACGTCTCAATAATCACCACCAATTGGTAATCTTGTTGAACGTTGGGATACAATTTTCTTCAGAGGTCCAAGACACTAAGGAAATTGTAAACCAACAATTTCCCAATATCTTCAGCCAACTTCCACAAACACTCCCTGTCCTCCTAGGCTATAGATAACAAAATGTCTGCATCTCAAAGAATTTCACCCCTCTCTGCTCACACTTTCAAATACTTGACTTCCCCACTAACATGGAGGAGTTGATTTTCTTTCTTAATCAATTAAATCTACCATATAGCTCTCTTTCCACCTCCTGTTATAATTTACAATGAAAATATGCCATAACCCCTTGTACTTATCCAAACGAGGGCACCGATTTTGAACACCATACACATCTCACACAAATAACTCCATACTTGATGCCATTTATCCACACATCACCCACATACTAGGTCTGAGGTTACTCTTCATTACAATCATGTGGGGTTGAGGCCACATTTCAATACATGTTTGTGAGGAGGGGTGGCGGTGTTTCGCTAATCCCCTTTATTAAACTCATCATCCCATGTGAGGGGGTCATCTACAATTATTGACATTAATACTTGCTAAGGTTTTGCAAATGGGGTAGCAAGCTAAGCGGGCTTGATTGTGGGGAAATCTCCACAGTTAAGTGCACTTGAGCCAAAGGCGATCTGGGATGGGTATCCTCCTGGGAAGTCCTGGTTACCAGGTGCAAGACTTGGAAGTGATGATTGATGCTATGTGATTCATTTCACTAGTTTCAATCCCACTTCTTCACCCATGTGAGCATCACCTGATGCAATGAGTGTTAAGTGAACTATTCAAAAATCATGAGAAATTAGTCAATTATGACTACATATCATGGAAATGGTCATAGATATCTGACTCACTTAACATAGTTGAATCCCAAAATGATATCTGATATTAATGCTATTGATTAATATTTTAATGATTGTAATAATAATTTACACATATTGTTTGTAAATTATTACTGGTATTATAATATTTATAAATCAAAACAATTTTGATATTAAATGCCCATTCAAATATATAATATATATATAATATTATATATATATATAATATAATATTATATAATATATATATATATAATTGTGTGGAGAGAGAGAGAGAGGTGTGGTGTGTGTGTCTAATAAGATAAAAAAACAAGAACTAACCTTCAAATTAAAAGTCATGTGGGAAGTACTAACTTTTATAGATTAACATTGCATCATCAATGGTTGTGGCTTATCTCTCGAAAATATTACAAAAATCTTTAGCACCTCTAATTACATAAGTTTATCTTATGTATGATTTTTCTTCTGCAACATCAAAATTAAATAAATAAAACTCCATAAAGGAAAAATTATGCAAATAGAAGATACATATTTATATATGACAAGTATAAAGCCCACCTATATCTTTCACTTTTGGAATGCTTTAGGATGCATAATTTTCCCTTATTCACCAATAATGGGTGCAAATCCTAGATTTTCAAATAGAAAAAACATCAAACATATTGCACTAAATAGAAGGAGAGTGTAGTAGGTTGAAGGTGGGAAATAATGATGCAACAGTTCATCAAACATCCACCAATCAAGTGATCGTAGATGCTTCATATGGATGATAGGCGGTGTGGTGTAATACCCTATAGAGAAAGGTTAGATGGAAATGTTTCATAGGGAATTGTCAAATTATGAAAAAATGGAGAAGAATTCCTCCTTTATAAATGAAGAAGTCTACACATTCTACTTTATAAGTATTTTCTAGTAATCATCACCAAAATCTGATCAAGTAGTGGTTGGTTAAATTGTAATTTCCATTGCTTAAGTTGCAATTTTTAATGTAATAAGGGATTTAATACCCAAAAAAAACCTTTTCATGCCCAAATTGTACAATCTTAATAACTCATAATTGCAAAACCAACAATCTTCTAAATTTCTAGCCAGATTTTGGGTAAAAGTGATTAGGATAATGTACCCATAAAATATTCAAAAAATAGAATGTTTAGTTCTACTTTACAAATTCCAAGATGGTGTAAGTAGCACACCCTCGACATGGAAAAGGGAGTCTCAAAGTGAATCTAAATGGTTACGTTTATCAAGGATAAGAGGTTAGCTTTTCGGATTCTCCATGAATAATCGATAGAGGCTCGAGTCAATATCAAAATTAGGAATGAATTTAGGGTCATTGATACATTTTAACATTGTTTTTGTAGGTTAACAATACAACTCAATGATAATCGAAAATGATTAGATTAGATGAGATCAATAGGTCACAATGCAATGAAATCAAAGAAGAAACTTGATGCAGGCAGGGCCTGCAAACCCCAGAATCTTTCCTGTTCTATGCATATACAAATGCATCATCATAACTGTCCAATAAAACTCCATATTAAGACAATTTTCACCCACTGGCAATCTTAATTAATATGCGGAAGCTTATATTTCAATTTCTGGTAATTTCATCTTTATCATTTTCATGCGGAAGCTTTTCAATCATAAAATCATCACATAAATGGAAGCTATTTTAAAAGCCACTCTTTCATACTAAGGTTCCTTTATGAAGGGAACCCATGCCTGATCATGATATGAAACCATACATTCAGCAATCACCTTTTCAAAAGATAGGATTTAGAATCCACTCACAAGTTTCCACTCTAATATTCAATGAATGAAATTAAACATACATTGCCCTTGACTTATTGAATTAGATTCATCATTCACCAAAGCACCTTATACAACTCTCATTTTATCATTCACTGATACAATGGATTCTCTCCACACTAAGGATTGACTCCATTTCGTTTCAGAATCAAATTCATTTCAACGCTTCCAATAAACTGTGTGAATTACTGCATGGTTTCCTACACGCAAACTCAATCAAATTCTGAACAGATTCCAACAAAAAAACCTCTGCGCCCTTATGAAGCTCTACGCTTCATATTCACTGAGCATTCTATATTATTTTTTAAAACACTACTCATTAAAACCACAGATTAACTCAACTCTCTCTTTCAACATCTGATCAAAATTACTGCGAATTCACCTTATAACTCACGATTCTCCCACCAATCGATTTCCACCTGCAACTTAATAAACATTCAAACATATAAAACACAATCTTGGATATCATAACACAGGCTATTTCTGCAATTTATCCACGATTTGACATACCAAAACCCGCATCTACCATAAGGAGATCCACGTATTCAATTATCACTCCACCACCAAGCGCCATTGCCTCCTCAATCCTTCAACGCTCTGCCGCATTTCACAGTTACAAACCCCTCTATGCTTAGGTCACAGCTACGATCCATATGATGTCAACTGACATCATTATACATCATCACGCAGTTAATACAACAATTGGATTCAGGGAAAATTTTAAGAACCCCCCCTAAATTTACATGTATAATAAATGGGCGAATCTCCATGGTATATAGGAAAAATGGAAGGCGATTTTATCAATAATATGATATGTATATATAATTTTTTGGCGAATCTCTCACCAGGCATGGCGAATATTTTACTCAATTATAAAATCTTGTGTTTATTAAATACACAAATGAAATCATTGCATTTCTTTAAAATATCTTTTGAAATCAAAATTACCGAAATTACATATCGATAATCTAGTGGGTGTAAGATAAAATTCACCCGTGCCATTCACAGAAAGCATGAGAAAAAAACCTAATACTATATATAAAACCAAGAAAAATTCAAATTCATCACTTCTATGTTACTGTTTGCAATTAGAAAAATTACCCAAATTACAATTTGTTTACACCACTTCTAGGGACCTCGTAACCACCCTGCCAATACACAAGTATGTTCCCGTTTGCAATTAGAAAAACTACCCAAATTACAATCTGTTTACTCTAGCATATGTTGGAAAGTTATAGAAAGATGACTAGTGCAATCAATCCATTCCTTTTAGCCCTGGATTTGTTTCAGGTTAAAACAGAAGTATACAAATATACTTGTCCAATGTCTATGCTTTAACCATTCACCTTAAGATGTTTTTACAATATAATTTCCTAAGTCTATTTAATATCTTCATTATCATAAAAACCAACCTATATCCATCTTAACTCCACATCTACCACTCTTATGGGGATGAAATCTATTTATCCCTAGCACTTGGTAGACCCAGAATTAAGATGGATCTAAGATAGAATTTCCCCTTTAAATAGTCTATGCTCACATGAATACCATGTGTCAATACCATGGGTTATCATAAACTTGGAGCTTAAAAATTACTATTAGTAATTTATAAAAATTAATAAAATTAATAGTTGA
>APFE031718999.1:125800-162569 GCA_000404065.3 Pinus taeda | reverse complement strand
ACCACGAACTACCTGGTATTTGCATGCTTTCCTTATCTGTGAGAAGCTTAGATGCCCCAACCTCCGGTGCCATAGCCAGTGTTCATAATTCTTGCTCAGATAGCATTTTTGTTGTCCTTCTTTGAATATGTATAAATTATTTGGAGTTTTTATGCCCTTGATCATTGTTTCTCCTGTATCAAGATCACGAACACTACATCCATTTGATCGAAATATTACCTCTGTTCCTTGATCGCACATGTGACTGACACTCAATAGATTATGCTTTAAGCCATCAACATACATAACATTTCCTGCTTTGACCTTTTCTTTTAAAAAAACAGAACCTTTACCTTTTATGAGTGCAGGGGTGTCATTTCCAAATGAGACCTTCTTCTCCTTCTCCAAGGCACTATATGACTGGAGTTTTTCTTTATCACCTGTCATATGTTTCGAACATCCACTGTCGATGTGCCATTGATTTTCCTGTCCTTCTGCATATAAGGCTATCCCACATCTTTCTAGTTCCAGTTCCTCTATTCTCCATGTTCTGGCACTTGAGGCTTGTTCCTTCTGAGTTGTCTGCCGAAACCTGCTCCTGCATTCAGAATCTTCATGACCGAAGTTGCTACAAATAGAACATTCTATTTCATTTTCAAGAGCAAAAAAGTTATTGTAGGTCCTTTTGATGATTCCAATCATATTTTTTGTTTTTGAGCATCTCTAGTCATGATTGTCTTATAGGCAACACATTGAGCTTCTTTGTGACCAAATTTATGACAGGAGAAACATTGGCCATTGAAGAAACTCCTGCGATTATCAAATCTACCATCCAAGTGATTGTTGATTCTATTAACATCCATTCTTGAAGCAAATTGAGAAGGTTTTACCTATGGCTGGTTGTAGCTTATGTTCATCCTTAAAGTAGATTGCCCCTGATTTACCAGGTAGTCTTTGTTCACTCTTGAGGTAAATTGTCCGTGATTTACCTGGTGATCTCTATTGGGCCTTTGCTCACTTCTTCTTGCTGCATCAAGATAACTTTTGGAGGTGGATGGTTTCTGCGCTTGAGTTGCTTCTTCATTATATCCCAGACTTGTCTTGATTAGAGGATAACGCTGCACTTTGATAATCTCATCTAACGTTTCAGATTCTTTAACAAATCTAAGATTAAGAGCTTTAGTTTTCTCAATCTCTTTTCTAAGTCCCGCAATTTCACACTCTAACTTTTCATGATGTTTTTCATTTTTGGTCAGTTGGAATTGTAGAGTATCAATAATCATATTTTTCTCTTCTAAACAAATTTTGAGTTTAGAAATCTCTTCATAAAGACCTCTTCATCTATAGCATCCATAAAATCATCATCTTCAAAAGCCATTAAAAGTATATAATTATTACCTTGTTCATCTTCATCACTATTTGAGAGTCCATCACTATCTTCATGAGTGTAGTAGCTTTTCTTACTTACATTTTGTTTCTTGTTCCATCTAATAGGTTCCTTACCTTTGTCAAGCTTATTTTTATGAGGACACTTGGTAGCATAGTGACTGACTCTTCCACAAGAAAAGCATTTGAAGGGTAACTTACCTCTGAATCTTCCGGCACCCTGTTGAAGGTTCTTGACAAAATTTGATTCTTCCTCTTCTTCTGACATATGCCTTGACTCATAGTAATCTCCTTTACCTGAAGCGTTGAATGCAGCTTCTCTCCTGTCGGATGGTCCTCCTTTCCTCATTTCATAAGCGGTTAGAATTTCGTATAGCTGTGACATGGTAATTTTCTGTAGATTCTCCTTTTCTTCTATTGCAGAAACTTTTGATTCAAACATAGGAGACAGAGACCATAGAACCTTTTCAACCACAACAACCTCTTTTATTTCTTCACCCAGATTTTTCATACAATTAACAATCTCATCTATACGAAGGAAATAGTTAGCCACACTTTCATCATTGTACATCTTGAGATTTTCATACTAAATTCTGAGGGTTTGAAGTTTTGCTCGTTTTACCTGCTCATCTCCTTCATAGCTCAGCACGAACTTGTCCCATATTTCTTTTGCAGTTTTATACTGCATAACCTTGACGAATTTTGATTGAGATAGACATACTAATAGAGTGTTGACAGCCTTTGCATTTGTTTCAAACTGCTTCTTCTCAGCCGGATCTGTAGGAGTTGCTGATGGAAAAGTGTACCCTGTATCTATGATATCCTAGACTTCTGTACCAAGAGATTGAAGATAGGCTGTGACTCTTACCTTCTAATAGACGAAGTTGGTCCCATCAAAAATTGGTGGCCTGATTGATGCTTCTCTCTCGTAGTTGCTCATGATGATAGATCTTCCTTCAAGTGATCAAGCTTCTTCTGAAGGACCTGCTCTGATACCAATTGTTGGAAATAATACTGAGGGTGGGGTGAATCAGTATTATCTGATCAATTATTTTCTTTTTCAAACCCGGAACATATACGCTACTTTGGTTAGATGAACCCGCGTATATACACAACATCAGATAAGGAAACCCGCGTATACTATGCAGATTTATAATTTACTTTATTCTACAGATGTTGATCATTAAGTTATGCAACAGAATCATATAAATAGTTACCAGGAACAGTAAAACAAATCAAAAGACAACCACACACAAGAACACAAGATATAAGGTGGAAACCCAATGTGGGTGAAAACCACCTGCTACAATTCGTCTCTATCTTCTTTTAATTAGAAACTTCTTTTTACAATGATTCTGTACTGGTGCAGTCATTTACCAGTACACAGGCTGCTACCTGTAGAGAGCTACAATCCTCTCTCCTTTTCAGCTTCTCCTAGAGGGGAGCTACAACCCCTTTAGTTCTTGTATTAGTTGAGATACTAGTAAGCAGACTGCTACCTACAGAAGGCTACAACCTTCTCTTTCTTCCAGGGACCACGTTTCATAAATTTTCAGACTGGATCCACAAATAACATCAATCAAACATCAAGAATTTCTACATCAACCAATCACCTTTTCACCAATCATCACAGACACTTCTCTGACAACTATACCCAGATCATAATAAACAGTAATCACACCCCAAATTCTGAACCCAGATCACTGCAATAATCAACAGAAACAGCTAGAACATAAATTAAGAGACGTACGCTACTTCAATATTCAGAAACCTGCGTGCATACACCTCTGTGTTAAGGTCAACCTGCGTATACGCACTTTTGACTTACCGAAACTGCATGTATACACTTCTGTGCTTAGATCAACCTACATATACGCCCTTTTGATTTTCCAAAACCACGTGTATACGCTTCTGTGCTCAGATCAACCTGCATATACGCCCTTTTGATTTACAGAAACTGCGTGTATACGCGCCTTTGCTTCATTGAACCTACGTACAGATCTATAAAGATAATTTACCCCTTAAAATGTTCGGATATTAGTTTACCCAGATTACCAGATTTATAGATCAAGCAAGCGCCACATAGAACAGATCAAAATCATACAAACGCGTATAATGGCGTTCATTTGGCAAGAACACACTCATGATAACGAGGATATAGCGGCTTTTGCTGATGCTGGGTGCCGAAATGCAATGCGGGCGTGTGGGTTGCTCAAATTCTTCCTAACCCCGCGCCTGCGAGCACAGCCTGACCTTCTGGAGTTCTTGATCAGGGCCTGGAATCCCATTGATGGGAAATTTGTGATCCGAGGCCATGATATCGAGTTTGATTATACTGATATCTATTTCTCGACCGAGTTGTCACGTCGAGGCGAGATGCCTATTCTAGAGGGGCAGCGACCCAGCGGTGATACTCTAGACATGCTTATAGCTCAGGTGTGCCCACGGGCACGCAAGCCACGGAGTGGGAAGGTGGCAATTCCTACGGTGGAGGACATCGCCCTTTGGACTATACTCTTTATGGTGACTCGGGCAGCGGGCTCCTTGGCCAATCACGAGGCCTCGAAGGCCCATCTCCGATTGGCTCTGGAATGTTTGAACCCAACCATATTCAACTGGGCAGCAGCAGTAACAACGAGCACGAAGAGACAACTGATCAACTGCCAACGAGGTGAGTCGAAGCGGTTTGGTTACGGGTCGATCTTAGTCCCGCTCATGCTGGAGTGGGTGCTGGCATTACAGCTATAGGATATGGTCTTGGACCCACCTAAGGGCCCCCGAGAGAGGAGGGCCACACGATGGGGCCAAGTCATGCCACGGGGAGGTGGCGGTCGACCAGTGGCATGGGGAGTATATTTTGTAGAGTGACTGGAGAGGCAAACTATTTTTGTGGAGGACTAGCCATATGTCATGATAGACTTCCGTGGAGATCCAGACATGCCGCTGCCTGCTGGAGAGCAGTGGGATGATGGTGGTAAGACACTTGATCTCATTTTTTGATTTTTTATTTTTGTGATGTTTTTTATTTTTTCATGTACATGTCCTAATGACAAACGCTATGTTATGCAGATGTGGGACCAGCGAGACCCCTTGGCTTGGTCCCGAAGGCACGGAGGGATGCACAGGGCATTAGAGCTCTAGCCATGGCTCCTTCGGGAGATGACACGATGGAGACCATGATACGGAACCTCGAGGGTTTGTTGACAGGGATCCCAGATTACCAGGGAATAGAGGAGGTCCCCACAGCGGCTCAGATTCATACAGTGGGGGTAGAACCTAGGATGCACTGCCTTTTGAGGCGGGTGGCACGAGCGGTTGGGATTTATAGGGAGCACAACCCACCACAGTAGATATCTAGGTTTTTATTCCCTGCTGGTGATTTTTTGAGAGACATGTGTCTCAGATGTACCGAGAACACAGGCCCTATCTAGACATATACACTTATTTTTGAGCGCCTCGGTGCGCCACACGATATATAGATATATACATACATGTTTTGGATGGATCTTTTATATGTGATGATGTTTTTATATGCTATGCAAATTTCTAACACAAATGTAATCTAATGTGTCAGTTGCATAACACACGACCCACATATTTTATTTTTTACGCAAGCTTAAAAGCACACATGACAACGCACATGCAAACTATGCTTGGAAATGGATTTTATTTTTATGCAAGCTTAAAAGCACACATGACCACACACATGTAAACTATGCTTTAAGACAAGGGAAAATGGGCATGCCCCCTCAGCATGATGTCTCAATTCGAGGTACATGCCCCCCAAGCTTTAGTCCATTAAAAATGGAGTGAAGGTTGACAATATTGTGATCGCACTCGAATCGCACGAGCTGATGTCTCATTATTTTTACGAGGTTGACACACTTAAGATAACTATCCTTGTGACACCTAGTTTCATCTGTTAAGGAGCTTGACACAGGATAAGAGCTATGCTCCGACTAGACCCAATTTCATTTTTTAAGGAGCTTGACATAGGAAAGTGAACTATGCTCCGACCGAACTTCATCATAATGAATAGGAAGTCACTGCTTCCAAGGGTGTCACTCCCGGTGGAAGGACAACATCTTGGAAATAGGGACCCAATGCCCCCAGGACATTATGCACGACGGTAGCATCACTGGATATAGGCACGGGATAAGTGGCCACATAGTTGACCTGTGGTGGGGCAGATACAACCGGTGGATAAAAACCAGGAGGGGATGACAACTGCGCAGGAGGGACCGGGGGACTAAAGAACGATAATTGGTCTATAGTCACAATCCTTCCATCGTGTGGAAAACAAACCACACAGAAAAGTGAAGAGACGAGGGCCCCCATGGCATAAACATAGTCATGGCCAAGGAGAAGACTGAAATCTAAAGCACCTTGGGTAACCAATACGTCTATACAGACGGTTTTGCCTCCCAAAGTAATAGGGAACTGTGGGAGGATCCCCAATGGTTGACTGGTTCCTCCGTCAAATGCCATCAAATTCTGAGCGACCGACACAAGCTATGGGGAACCCAAAGCTTGCCAAGTAGTCGAAGGCATAAGACTAACAGATGCACCCTCATCCAAGACAGTGTCAGGTACTGCCTTATCATAGGCATGTACTGTAATCTAGAAATGCACATGGGATGGAATGCGGAAGGCGGTCAAATGGCTCTAGTCGAAGGAAACGACGGAACTACTTGGTGGGGGAATCGTATGATTGCCCCCTTGCTCTAAGAGAATCGAAGGAGGACTCCCTAGATCAGCTGGGATAGGAGAGTCATTTTCGGGCTCAAGAGAATCTGACAAGACGAGAAGAACATGATCATGATGCTCTTCACGAACAGAGTGATCAACAGGCGGTGCACTCAAGTTGACACTTTCTTTGACCAATGGTTGGTCTGGAACAGGCTTAACACAGCCAGGTTCAAGAAGAGGAGAGTGGACAAGAGAAGAATCTAAGTCAATCTCTTTGTCAACAGGGAGAGGCTCCGAAGAGAGCCTCTAATAACCAACTGGGAGTTGGGAAGAAGCTGTAAGAACTTCCAAAACAACGGAAGCTTTATCCATGAGCGGACAAAGGTGAAGGGGATGATTGCCTTCACATAGTCTACAGGGGATTCGAATCTTCCCTCCCTTCTTACCACTTCCCGTTGATAGGGTGGCATCACCATGAGCTTCAGAGGACGATGAGGGACGAGCCGGATCACGAGACCATACTTCAAGGATCCTGGAAATGCCAGGACAATCACGGAGAAGGTGGTCATCCTTGCACAATCTACAAGGAAATTTGACCTTCCACAGAGGAGCGGAAGGTGGCTCGACTTGAATTGGATTTGGAGCAGTCACTGCACTTTTAGCCTCTCCCTTAGGAGATTTCTTCTTTTTCGTCTTCTTGTTCTTCTTCTTAGCCACCTGGTTACTTGAATCTATACTTTCACCAGGCGAAGTAGAAGATGAGGATGCAGAAACAGGCGAAGGAGGGGAGAGGTCGAATCAACATGATGTTGTTCGGGTGGAGGAACCGATTGGCCAGCAGTCGAGATGGTAGGGACCAGAGAGGTTGAGAACAACCAAACAGGCAACCCAACAGTTAACCCAGGAAGGGACAACGTTGCCATGTAAGGAGCACCAACATTTCCTAAAGGAGAGAAATGACGAGGATTCCCATCAGAGGGGATACCTGGGTTGGTGAACTCTGGAAAAGTTGCCATTTAAACGAGAAAGAACCCTACTCAAGATAACGATAAGAGACCCTACTCAAAACTAACGCAAACAAGATCTAACAAGGTAAATGTAATCATGGTCGAATAAATTTTTAAGACATTAGGACACAAGTTGACCTTTTAATGTTTTAAGAGTCAAGAAAAGGACAAAAGATGACTCTATTGGCCTTCGAATATTTAATGAGCCCGAAGTGACAAATGCTCAATAGAGCCTTTTCTTTTAAGGAGTCCGAAAAGGATCAAAAAGTGACTGCTCTGGAGAAACTAGGCAAGGGGTTTACCAGACAATCCGTAAAACTGCATATACACCTTAACGATCATATGAAAGCCAAGGACTTTCTGTACGGCAGTCAATCTTCCCGAATGCTGTGTTCGGTGCGTTACGGTTCACAAGGCGGCAGACTCGGCTTCCTATGGATAAAGGATGCAAACCTAGTGGAGTCTTCCCATATATACGCGACGGTACGTGGGAGCCCAAATCCGTGCTAGACCACAATTGAATCACACCAGGAGGAATCACCCAACCTTAATGCGAAAGCAAGAGTGACTAGGTTTTACGACGCCGGAGCACGTCTCTAGCCTAGACCTCTAGATATTTGCGTTAAGTTCCAATGCGTTTTTAAGTAAATTCGGTTTATTTTACGGTTGATCTTGAATTAAGTCTTGATTTCAGGTCCTAACGTATGATCTCTCACAATTACTTAGATGCAAACTACATGCCAAAGAACATCATTTTGTTCGATGAATTCTAACTATGAGAAGGTTAGGAATTTTTCAATCAAACAAAATGAACTCAAGCAATCAAACAATCTAATGCAACTAATGGCAAGGAAACGAAACTTTTCTTTTGAAAACACCAATCAACGAAATGTCCTTTTTCCGTTTTAACTATTGAATGCAAAAGATATTAGTTTTATTTTCTTTTCAATGGCACAAAGCACTTAAAATGAGTTTTGAGAGATAGCCACACCAAGCAAAAGGAATAAAATCACTCGATGAAAAGACAACAAAGTCCCCAAGATACCAAAGCAGTTTTCCAAATCAAAGGAAAAACTAAGGCTTATGAGCTATGTGATCTAAGCTCAGCAAGACAAAAAGGAATTCAAACAAGGAGGAAGCAAATCGCTTGGAACACAACCAAAACACTTTCAACAATCACCGAGCAAATGTGAAAAGAAAATCTAAAGTTGGCTGGTCAAACAAGAAAACAAGATCCCACGGAAGGCTTGACACACACACGGCCACCAGATGCCCTAGGGCTAGGGTGCGAAATCAATAGAGAAAAGCAAACACCCGGAGGACGGGAGTTTAAAACCAGTCAAACAGGGATTCAACACATTCCAGCAACTGTAAAAATGATGGCAAGACACAAACCAAGCAGTGAAGGCAAGAAGGAAGGTTTTGCAAAACCGAAAAACAAGCAATAAACGAACCCTTGTGGAACAAGGCTTCGCAAGCAAGTATCTCACAATTCAGACAACATAAAACAAGTCATAAAACAGGTGGAAAGAGCAGGGGATAGTCAAACCAACAGGTTCAGGAGACAAAATTGAACAAAATTCAATTCTTCAGGATTAGCGCGGGTGACCCTCAGCAACTAAGCGCTGACCAGACAACACGCGTAGCAAATTTGCGCTGTCAGCATGGAAGGACATGGATTAAGGGCGTTGGCTCGAAAACAAGGTCAGCGCGACTGTTAAACGTACAAGCGTGATGACAGTGAAGTCAAAGAAACAGATACGCGATGTCAGCGCGACTGTTATGATATAAACTGCGCTGAGGCTAAAAAAACAGGAAAAATCAAACCAAAAGCTCCCAGACCAAGGTAATAGCTTTTAAAACAATTAAGGCATTTCCCAGAGTGGACCAAGAAATCAAAAACAGAAAACTAATCCCCAATCTTTGACAAGAGAATAACAATCAAACTCAAAACAAGGATGAACAACAAAAGACACAAGCAACGTCCCTAGCGGAGTCGCCAAATTTTTGGAGAGGTAAATCCCCTCTACGGATAGAGGCGATCCCTACTAGCCCAAAACGGGTCTAGAAACAATCAATCAATGCTACTATGCAAGCTCCTAGTTGCAATTAAAAGGTGGGCAATGAACACCTACTTAGATTCCAATGCTATTGTTTGATGAAGAGATGCCGCTCTCGCTCCTTTGCTCTGGTCGGTCACGATCCTCCACTATCCTTGCGGATGGACACCTGCACATGCAAAGAGAGAACAAACACAAGCGTGAAATCTAGTAAAAGCAACTATACATCAGTCAGAAAGGATTTAATTCACATTAACCATTATAAGACAAATGAGAATGGAACCATAACAGTAGTCATCTATCTTTTATTAATCAAAAACAGAGAAAGGTACAACCAATGTTCTGACGCTGAGTCCTTCTCAAGAGGGTCCAGCCAGCAAGTCTCATAAGCATTCACCCTTGGAGGTAGATCTCCCAAGACAAACAACTCTCTTTCTCACACAAGGCAACAAGACTTCACAACCTTCCTTAAGCTCTCTAGCAATCCACACTTAACACACCAACTGCCTATTAAGAGCAGCACTAAAGCACTATGAATTCCTCTATGTCAAAAGCTATATCTCCAAAAACTAGCGGCTCATGGCAATGGTGGAGGCTTATATAGGAGAAGGAGTCTCCATGGATGGTGGAAGGATAAGCTTATCTCTAAGAAAGGTGGCTCATATGACGAACAGACATACCATAGAAGGGAGGGCGACCTTTACAAAGCCAACAACCAGGTCTAGAGTCATCTGGAAGGCTGGCTGTTAGAACAAACTCGCCCAAACAGGATCACCGCGGGTGCATAACTGGACTGACGCGCTGACATCGCATCCCAATAACAGAAGAGGTCTGGTCAGCGCGACTTAGTACAAGCAGAGGGTGCGCTGGCTATGAAATTTGATCAGCATGGGAAACCCGTGTGCTTCCGCGCTGGCAGCGCATCAATTGCACTATCATCCGCCAGTCAGCGCGGTTATTTCAATAACAGTCGCGATGATCCAACAAACTTAGCCAAAGAGGGTTTTTTGGCCATTTCAGAGAGCATGAGCATGATGGATTTGATTTCATGACACAGTAGGGAGACTGACAGGGAGACAATGACAATTTACTGTGTAACACTCCCACTGCATGTGCAATGTCTAGTCTAGTACAGAACATGGCATACATCAAGCTACCGACTGCACTTGCATATGGAACACGGGACATGTCCTCTTCCTCTTCTTGTGTCTTGGGACACTGTTCAGCAGATAACCTCACACCTACAGGAATGGGAACCTTCACCGGTTTACTATCCTGCATATTAAACCTCTGTGGTATTGTCTCGACATACTTCCTCTGGTTTAACCAGAGCTTCCTCTTTGCCCGATCTCTTTTAATTTCCATGCCCAAAATATAGTTTGCAGCACCGAGATCTTTCATTTCGAATTTGGAGGACAATTGGGTCTTCAAATTTGGAGCATAATATGTGCAGAGACTCCAACGGCTAATTTTGATCTAATGTGGAGAGCTACCAGCAGGCCAAGTTACGGGAAGAAAATGAGCTGCTTAGATAGAAGCTACAGTTGTAGGGACAGGAGAAGGAAGACAGGCCTTACATCTTGGGAGAACAACAGCAACAGGAGGAGGCCACAACAGCCAAAGATACCACAGAAGAACAGCAGAGAAGGGAAGGGATGCAGGCTGAAATTGAGACACTGAATCGACAACTACAGGAAAAATAATTGCAAGTAGGCCTAGAGATACAGTCTCTGAAACAGCAGATACAAGAAAAGGAGGCCCAACTAGCCTACATGGTCAGTTGGGTAATGAAAGCTCTGCAGTGTAGGCAGTTGGCCAAATATTACGCCCTATACCTCAAGGATTAGTGGCTGCAATTTCAGATCAACACTTTGGCACAGAGAGGTATCACTCAATTCCAAAACCCCCAACAATTCACGGCTTTATGTGACAGCAGTTCGTCGGAGGACAAGGCCAAACTATCGGAGTTCTACTTACATAATTTGGCCCTTCCCAACATGACCTCGTGGGACCCCAACATTGCAGTAGGGGACATGCAACTTATGGCCATGGCCTCGTGGCTAAATCATGAATAAAAGAGAGCAACAGAGGTCAGAAATGTCATGGACCGGGAACTACAAGAACCACTATTGATTAGAGCGGAGCCAGGGGATCCCTCGGCATTAATATCCACCCACCAACACTTGGCAAACGACTCTCAGGCCCTGCTAGATTACATGGATCATCAAGCTCAAGCCATAGCACATTTTGAGGACATGGAGCGACTGTTGGGGGACAAATGTGTTCATGCTTGCACCCGTAGGTGGAACACATTGTCCCACAGCCTAAAAATTAGAGAATACCAGACCCCAACTAGAATGAGGGAGGCCTTGGCACGAGTGCCTCTCTACAAAAGGTCCATGCAAAATCTTCAGGCCAACTGGATAGCCCTCAAGTTAAGTCCACCTTTTCTTTTGGGGCTGCTGGAAGGAGGCACAGAAGAGGAGGAGCATAGGCAGTGGGAAGAAGTGGAAAGGAAGGCTGGATTTCATGACAGTGAAGAAGATATCACCTCAGAGGCCTGGGATGTGAGGGAGGCGATCAAGGCAATCAAGGATGAGGAGCTGGACTAGTTGCTCAGAGGATGAGCAACCCATTTAGCAAGGGGGTGATGATGAGCCCCGAATTGGGTAACTTATTGGGCTCATTTTACCTAATTGTCCTTGTTCAATCCTCTATTTTTCATAGATTATTGATCTTTTTTAGTAAGTTTATGTTATTTGAACGAATAAGGGTGGTCACTCTACCTAGGAGGCTAATATGTGGTTATTTCAGGTTTTTTGGACAAATTTTGGAGCAAAACCAAGTAATTATGGGCCAGGTGACAGCCAAGCTTGAGGTGAGGATTCGTAGGGGGGTTGTCTCTGGCATTCAATGGCCCTTCCTCGAAATCTCCACCCTCAACTCCGAGCTCACAGGCCACCAAAACGAATCCTAAAGGCAGCCAAGCAGATTTGGGAAGAGTGACTGTTTACTAGCAGTTGGGACAGCCGAGTCCCTTGAATTTAGGAGGCCTGCTAGGCCCCTCATAGTGTATAAATAAGAAGGCCTCAGCCTTCGTAGTTTACTTTTGGAACTGTTGTATTTTTGCACTATAGTGCTGTCATTTTCAGCTCGTTTTCTTGTAGCCACTATGGTATAACTTTCTAGTGATGACTATTTTTTTATAATGAAAAGAAGTTCTATTTGGCATCAGCTCTGAGTTCTTTATAGGAGTCGAAGCTCTTGGGGTTGGGCCCAACCTGAGAGTCAAGGCCTCCTTTATGTATTGTTATTTGTTCTTTATGTATTTGCAAAATCATTTCTGTTAGGTAGATTAAATCGTGTTGATTAACTAGGCCATTGTTGATGGTTAGAAAGGCTTTTGATGTTCAGATTGAGTTGGTAGGTTATTAACAGGGAAAAAGCTTCAGAAAAAGGCCAACGAGCACCTTTGATTTCACCTCTCCCTCATAGGATCAGGGGCTGGGATAAAAGTGACCTTGCTACCCAAAAAAAAAACACTATTTTTGCTTTGCCATACAATCACTAGTGTACGATTTTCGTTTGCAGAAGTTGGTTACATGTTCAGATCTTTGAATGCTTCGTTGCATAGTTAATATACATGGTTTCCTTGCAGATAAAGCTTCTGTTCATTCTCTTTATTGTTAGCTAGATCATATTAGGTTGGCATAACTAGGTCTTTGATTTCTTGCAAGTATTTGTTGGTTCAGTTGGAAACACAATTTGCTGAGCGCCTGTACCACTTCTCTATCTGCCCAAACTCCATCAGACCCATCTGCTCCCTCCCCTAACTTGGTTTCTTGCCTCATGTTTGCCATTTTGCCCACATAACCCTACCTTTATGTGCAGCATTGCTTCAGCCCTCTTTGAACAAATCAACAATCTACATCTTCTCTCAACTCCATCCACTAGTCTCTGGACCACCTCAAACCCTTATCCTACCTCCATACCCACTCCTTCATCTTTCTTCATCCATCCATCCTCCAAAATCCCATTTCTGAACATCCTTTAGAAAATCACAGAACATCCTGTAAAAATTCCAGAACTTTCTGTAGAACCCCTGCAGACTTCCTATAGAAGCTCACGAATGAGGTTTCTTGATAGCCAAACTCTGTGAAACTCTCTCGAAGGGTGTTAGGGACCCCTTAGGCCCTCTCTGAACCTTCCTGACCTCTTCCAATCATTTCCTCTCGTCAATCCACCTCTGCACAGTCAAAACCTGTGAAAGCACATGCATGATAATTCTGACAACTTATTCAAAAATACAAAAAGATGTTTTCTTCATATAGAAGTAGTTTAGACACATGTATTTTACCTTCCTAGAAGTAATGGCATCTCTTTCAGTAGCTTGCATCCTCTTTTTCGCATCAGTAGGACTAGCTGGTAAAATTAGGGTTTGTTAGGGTTTGCGCTTTCTTTCAGCTTTTCAGTTTCTTTTCAAAAGCAGATTAGCTTCCTTCGAGTTAGCTTCCATCCATCAGTTAACAAGCTTCTTCTTCATAGCTCATAGAAGTTGGCTTGAGCCCCTAGCGGACTTGTGCCAGCTGACCAAGTGACAGCTGCAGCAAGAGCTAGTACTTGTGCATACAGCACCGTCGCTTCCAAGTTTTTTACGAACTACCGGGTTGATAAAAGTAAAGAAGGGAGTCCCAGGAGTTGCAGCATTATTACTGCAATACTGGAGCCCACCAGGCTTCACAATAGAATGCATCTCTTTGTCATAAGTAGGATACTTCTGGACAGTGTCTAAAAGTGTCTCATTGTGATATGCCATTGCATGCCCCTGTTGAGTAAGAATTGCTGCAATAGCATAGTCAGAGGCATCTATCTCGATCTCAAATGGTTGTTGCAAGTCTGGTAATGTGAGAATTGGTGCAGAGCAGAGGCGATGTTTCAACTCTGTGAATGCCTTCTATTGAGATTCAGACCAAAAGAATTTTTCTTTCACTCCTCCCTTTGGTGACTTGACTCAAGGGCCAAGTGATATGAGAGAACCCCAACATGAACCTGCGGTAGAAATTGGCAAGACCTAGAAAGTTGCGGAGCTCTGTCAGAGTGGTTGGGGCTAGCCAATCCCGAATGACTTGTATCTTGCCTGGATTGGCATGCACCCCATTCATCAATAATGTATCCCAGATACTAAACCTGGGTCATGCCAAAAGTGAATTTGTCCAAATTGGCACATAGCTTGTGTTGTCGCATTGTTTGGAGAACCTGTCAGATGTGGTGGAGGTGCTCTTCCCAACTCTAGCGCAAGATCAAGATGTCATCCAAGTATTGGTGAATGGCCGCAAGATGTCATCCATCAACCTCATAAAGGTTGTAGGAGAATTCGTCAACCCAAAAGGCATAACCATCCATTTGAAAAGGCCCTCCTTGGCTTTCAAGGTAGTCTTCCACACATCGGAGGGTTCGATTGGTACTTGGTGATATCTGGACTTCAAGTCGATCTTGCTGAAATATTTCCCCCCTTGAGTTGGTTCAGAAGGTCATCAATCCATGGGATCGGGTTTCTATTCCAAACAGTGATCTTGTTCAGCCCCCAGCAGTCAATACAGGGTCTCCAAGTCCCATCCTTCTTATATACCAACACAATCGGGCTCCCACAGGGTGATGAACTCGGCCAGATGTGACATTTCTACAACATCTCCTGAATCTACCTCTTGATTTCTTCGTTCTCTAGAACATAGCATCAATAGATTGTTCCATTGGGCAATGACACACCTAGGGTCAGATCGATGGAGTGCTTGACCTGATAGTGTAGAGGCACCCCAGCGGGGGAGGTGAAGATGTCCTCGTACTCCTCCACGACCTTGTCCGTCTATTATTGTTGAGTGGAGGGGCCCTGTCTGGAGGTTGTGGCCACCTTCTTCTTCTTTCCCTAAGGGCATATCATCAGGAAAATAAATTTCCCAGTTTTGGAAATGAGCTTACTGCATTATTTTGCAGTAACCAAAGAGATGGCGGCAGGCGATGCTACCTCCGGTATCCTATACAGTTTATTTCCCAAGGTAACAATAATAGCGCAAGGCCTTGACTCATATATAGCATGTAGCTTCCACAAGTATGGTTGGCCTAATAACACATCACAAACATCAAGGGGATAAACGTCACATAATACATCATTCGTGAAGGGCTTGATGTTGTATTGAAGGTGACATTGTTGGCTGATGCGAAGATCACATCCTTGGTGAAGCCACCCGATGGTGTATGGTTGTGGGTGTGTTGTAGTCGGTAAGCCCAGTTGCTTCATGACCTTTGTTGAAATGAGGTTGTTTTGCCTCCCGTTGTTAGCAATGAACTGTAACCAAGAACCCTTTGCCTAGATCCGTGAGTGGAAGAGGTGCTCCTCCTCCTTTGGATCTTCACGTTCCTCCTTTTGGATCTTTATGGTGGAAACGGTGGCATTGGTCTCCACATCAATAATTTTCTTCCCTCTATCATTCCCCTTGTCAAGTTCTGACTTAGAGTTGGAAGATGCTTCTGATTTAGGAGCCTTCAGCTTGGCCATCAATGACTGCTTGGCCTGACACTCACTTGTGTTGTGAGTGGAGCTCTTAGGGAACTCACACCACTTTCCTGTGTCCTTCTTTCGCTTCGCGGTGTTGTTCTTTGCTTGTGGATTTGGTGGGCTTTCTTGGGTAGCCTTGTCGCGGTTTTGTCTTTTGTTATGCGATTTGGGGGCACCTTTCCCTTACTTTGGGTTCACAGATCCAAAGTCTCGCTTCTTTTGTTTAAGCTTCTACTCAATCTTGACAGTGTATTGGTACGTCGTGCTAAGTGAGGAGATGTCCATAAACTCCATCTCATTTTGTATGTACCTGTGTAGGCAGTCGCAGTACTTGAGTACCAAATGTTTCTCACAATCCTTGATACCCAACTTCGTGCGAAGGGTATGAAAAACCTTGGTAAACTCTGGCACATCTTGGTCCCTTCCCTACCACAGTGTGATCCACTTTATGTATTTATCCTCAGAGCTCCTGACAGGTTAGTACTGCTCCTTGATGGAGTCCTGGAATGAGTTCCAGGTGGGTGTGGCTGAAAACAATGAGGGTGTACTTTCATCCTTCTGCTCACAATAGGTTTCCCACCAATCCTTGATGTGGGGGGTGGATTTGACAAGAGAAATAAGTAATCTTTTCCCGGCTAGAAAAATCATGAACAGAAAAATATCCTTCTAGTAGATTTAACCATTTATCTACGGCATTTGCATCTATTTAGCCCTCAAATATGGGAATGTCAATTTTACTTATACCTTAAAAGGAGTGGTGCCTCCAGAGTGGTTGTTGGGTGTGGATGCGTTGTTGGTGGGCAACCGTTGAAGGATCTGGGAAAAGTTATCCACATCCCTTTGTTTCTCGAGGGCCTCCTCGAGCAATATTCTGATAGGATCTCCTACTCCCTCGTCTTTATTTTCTTCCCCCATGGGAGGTCGCCGCGATTTGCGAGGTTGATCTTGCAAAGGTTTGACTAGTTCAAGCCCCAACTCTTTATATTGTGACCTCGTTGGGGACATGCAAAGAAAAACCGAGAAAGAGCAGACCACTTTCATATCACTGATCCGAATTTATACAGGAATGAAACAAATTACAAATATAACCATAAATATAGAGATGCAACAGAAATAACACTACATTTCATTAATATCAAATACGGAAGTATGCTTACAAACAGAATGGAAATAAGACTAGCTCGAGCGATGGTAGCTTATCTATGGGAAGAGATGTGGCGGCTACATGCCTCTGAACAGTGTTAAAAGAGGCTTGGAGGCCTATTTATTATTGAGAAATAATGGAAAACCCTAAACATACAAAAACCTAACCCTAGGAGATGAAGTGCCATACTATGGGCCCTGTTTGGGTAGATTGGTACATCAACTTCCCAGGGTCGTAACTTTGGCATATGATCTTCATTTGATGCGCACAATACCTCGTTAGAAATATCTATCTAAGGACTACAACTTTCTAGTGGCCAACATTACTCCATGACCCATGTTGGCCCCCGTTTTCCCAAAAAACGTCGTTTAGGGCCTCAAAACTGCTTTGAAAGTTCAAGACCCGAAAAACTACCAAAAATAGTAAATTGTGCTACAAATAAAGAAACTGAAAAACTAAAAGAAACAATGGTGGGGGTCCAAGTGGAATAGGCGGGTGTCCATCAATATCCACCTGGATCATTATTGATTTAGAGCACAACGCCATCGTTTTCACCACCAAGATCCAGAAGATGGAGCTCGAAGATCAAGACGAGGGGGAGTGTCTCTTCCACTCACAGATGTGGGTGAAGGGTTCTTCGCTACAGTTCATTGTTAACAATAGAAGTTAAAAGAACCTCATTTTAGCATTGGTCATGAAGTGGTTGGGCCTACTGAACACACCACACCTGCATTCATACACCATTACGTGGCTTCACCAATGACAACATCTTTGCGTCAGCTAGTAGTGTCGCCTTCCCTATAGCATCAAGCTCTTCATGGATGAGGTACCATGTGATATTGCTCCTCTTGAAGTTTTTGATATATTATTCAACCAGCCATACTTGTGGAAGCATCATGTTATGTATGAGTTTAGGCCTCGCACTCTTATTATTACTTTGGGTAATAAGTTATACAGAATGTAACATCCCTGGTGAAAATTGCATGTAAAAAATATATAAGGCCACGGTCGATGGGACACGTATTCCAATATGAATGGTGGGAGAAACATCCTAGTGAGTGTTGATTCGGTTTATTATGGCTAAGGGAATTGGCAAAGGCAATGGCTAAGGTTTTGGAAAGGCATGAGGCATTAATTTCCATTTATTTATGAAAATAATGGAAATTAGGAGAAAAAGGAGGTCAAAGGTCAAAGGTTGCATGTGAGGAAGAAAATGAAGGAAAATAATGGAAAATGAAGAAAATAGAGGCCTCATTCATTAAAAGGATTTTGAGGATCAATTGGTAAGTTTTTTTGGCAAGTTTTAGTGGAGCTCTCTTCTATTCTCTCTCTCATACTCTTGGATACTTAGAGTTATCTTGGAGCACTCTTGGAGGGTGTGGCATACTTGGATTTTTGGAGCAAGAAGGAAAAGGAAGAGAAGGAAAGGGCAAGAGGTCATCGGGATCAACAACTACAATAGTTTTTCTTGCAAGTACCGAGTTGCATGTATGTTTTCCTCACTAGTTTTGGCATGCATGGCACATGCATGTGGTTTCTTGGTTATTATTTGTCACTAACATGGAGGATTTCCTAGATTAACAGTGGATTTTCATAGCCTTGTCATTTCCTAGATAACCATGGAGATTGTGGGTTTATTTCCTTGTTTTATTTTGGTTGGTTCTCATGTTTCCTTAGCTTGGGTTGAGTTATTAGTTCTTGGAAGCCTTGGTTGGACAAATGCTCTGGAAGCCTTATAACGGCTTGGGTTGAGTTACTAGTCTCGTAGCCTTGGTTGGAAAAACACTCTAGAAGCCCTATAACAACTTGGGTTGAGTTATTAGTCCTAGAAGCCTTGGTTGGACAAACGCTCTACAAGCCCTTGGTGGGTTGCATTACTAGTACTGGAAGCCTTGGTTGGAATAATTCTCTAGAATCGAAGTTGTGGGTTGAGTTACTAGTCCTGGAGCCTTGGTTGGACAAACACTCTAGAGCCTAGCAACAGTCATGGATTGAGTTACTATTCCTGGGATCCGGATTAGAACAAACACTCTGGAGCCCTGGAGGGTTGGGATAGAGACCAATCTGATGATGGTTTGGTGATGTCCAACTGTGAGGTGGAACCACTATTTGATGGGTTGAGGTGGATGTCCTTTGGAATCCCTGGATGAATTTTGATTGATGTGTTCTATGAGATCCCACATTCGTGCTTGGAATATGGCATGGGGGTGAATGGATGAAGAGATACTTGGCTCAACCATTCTGTAGCCGGGTGGAACGTGGAAGTCCCATCCTAGGTTTGGATTTTTCATCATTAATAAAAGGTTATTTCTCCTAGTATTTATATGAGTATTATGATGGATTATATGTGGTTTATATGGCTATGATTTCATGGATAATTATGTCCCTATTATGCTAGTTATTTCCATGTTTTATGACAGCAGCCATGTGCGTCTTTCATCATGTTTTTACTTGTAATTGAATGATCAATGTATTTATGACCTAATGGATGGAATGGCAGTTAAAGTGATAAGGAAACAATGCTTCATGGTGAATCTAAGATAAGTATGAGACCCCTATTCTCAGCGCTGTTATTTACACCTGTAGGTTGCATATTTACTAAGTGTTTGATAAAATGCCTTTCATAGCTAGTAAGGGTCCAATCAAGGTCTTGAACAAGTATTTGCTTTAGTATTGTCATTTCCATGTTATTTTACTGATTTGAAGAGATCATTCAATTATGGGCAGTGACCTAGGCTCTGGGCCTGAAAAAGTGGCTCAAATCCTAAAGTCCTTGGCATAGCAATGACAAATTGGGTCTCTGGCCACTAGCAGGCAATCCTGTGAGAGCAATTATAGGGTTATGGTCTCATGCATGCCTTGTCATGGGAGCGATTTCAAGTTTCATTCATTTCAATGCTGGGTTAACTCAAGGTTTGGGCACCTCGAGTGGTGTATTAGCTCCTGGGGGTCCTAAGGCACCTGAGGGAGGTCTGTGTGTTGTGTTTCTGTCGATTTCATTTCCTTAAGGTTACCTAGGAGGTTGAGTCATATCATAGTAGCCTCTCATCACATGTTTACCCCAGCTGGCCAGTTGCTTGGGTAGATGTGGGAGGAGGGTATTACAAAGTGGTATCAGAGTGTGGTTTCACTCTCCTTGGGATGTGTGTTGATCATGCTCTCATGTTGGTTACATATGTGTTCCTTATGCATGTGGTCCATGTGCTTGTTGCATTTGCATGGTGTTGATTATGGTTGTAGTGATGTCACCATGTGAAGGTTGAAGGTGTTTTCATGGAGTATGTCTTCATGTGTATATGGTTGATTATGCATTGTTATGCACACCAGTGTTCACATTTTATCAAATGCATGTGAGGTGGTTGTTGTCATGCATGAGGTCATGGTTTGTGTAGTTGATATGGTCATGCATTGATGATTGAACTCTAGCTATAATGATGTGTATATGGTTTGGCACTCGTGTGTTATACGTAGTTGTTATGCATGCATGGTCTTGGTTATAGTTACGAATGAAATGTAGGTCAAACATGCCTTGTGAAGTCATGGTATGTAATTTAGGTCATCATGGTTCTATTGGTTGTTATGATGCTAATGTGTTGGCTGAGATAGAGTAGGAGATGCAGATAATCATAATGAGGTTGCAGCATTGGACTTTTGTGTAAGAGAAGATCGTCATACAGGTATTGTATGTTTGGCATGCAGGTATGTAAGTTAAGGATTGTCATATGCATTAGGTTTATATGCATTAGATTTATGTACATGTTTTTGATGTTATGGGTACATACATGATAGATGATATTTGATTAGTAAAGTTGCATGCACATGTGTCATGAATGATAGTAACCTGTGGTTGTATGCATTCCTATTTTTGTTTTATGTTAGATAACTTGATGATTAGGTTACATGTCTTTGATGACCATGATAGGTTAACTTGTTGTTGTTATATGTTAGTAACTTGACAATTAGGGTTATTACATTAAGATCGTGATGTTATATGTATCATGCTAAATTGGATTGGACTATGTCGAAGGTTATGGATATGATATTTAGGTATGAGCCGACATATTTGTGATGACTTTGCACACGTGGTTTTTATGCATGAACGATAAATGCTTATGAGTTTATGATGTGAACGTGTTAGTTAGTTAGTGTTATGGATATCAAGATCATATTTATGTTTGATTTGACATGTTGTAAAGTTATATCTTGCTAACTAGATTGATTGTGCAGACAAGATAGCCTCCCCTGAGGTACACTAAGGTATGAGTTTGCTTATGTAGTATACTTGGTGCTTAGTTCTTGATTATGTCATCTATTTTGTGTTGATTGTTTGGTGTCTAGTTTCCATCTAGTTGATTTATTTAACATGGTATGTTTGCAAGTTGGTTGAAAGTTTGATGAATTGCATAATACGAGTATATGTTCCAATGATCTTGTTTTAAGATGATTTTACTAACACATATGTGTTGAGATGGGTGATATGTACTTGAGTGTAGTAGGTGATAGTTGTAGCATTATGTCTAATGACTATGAGTTGACTATGGATTATGACATGATTGTTAGTCTTGGTAAAGGTTGATTTCGAATTGATGGATATGATTGCCTTGATATTTGGAACATGTGTAAACAGTTGCAGGAAACATGCCTGGTATTAGCATGAAAAGGTTACAATTGATGTGTTTATATAACTAATAGTTCGGTGATGTGACAATACATAGTAAAGACTTGATTGCAATAAGGTAAAAAGGGAAAAAGGGAGGAAATGGGCAAGAATTCCTTTGGCTATGTTTGGAAACCCTAATTCCAAGAGAATTAGTGCTTTGCATACAGGAAGTCTTCTTAACCTTAACCTCATCTGAAATTATGTGGATATGTGTTATATTCATGGACATACATTTCATAGGTATATTTGTCGGTTTCTAGTTACAGGTAAATCTGTCAAGGGAATTGGAGTCCCTTGATACATGGCACAGATGTGTTCAACTACAAGGTAGTGTGCTTGACATAACAAGACAAGGTAGTTGGTGTATTGTTATGTTTATTTATGCACTGAAAGTTATGTGTTGATGGCAGTATGATGCAGGGGATTGCATGGCAAAGAGATTGCCACGAAATCTTGAAGAAGGCTAGGGTTGAGATTTCCTTAAGAACCATGGGGATTAAGTCATGGTGTCTGTTGTCAATCTTGTGCTTTTGGTCTTTTATGAATTTTTGAGATTGATTGTGGTTTGTTTATGTATGGTACAAAGCCTTGTCACTTTGTTGTGGTGTCATATTGTTATTGAATTTCATGGTTTTCTTATTAGTTGATTCTTGTCTTGCCTTTTATGTTTTGAGTCTTGGGAATTGTGTGGTAAAGGGGAAAGTTGATGGAGCTCGGGAGATATTTGTGGTACCGGAAAGGTAATGTGAGATCCATATGAAGCTTTGTGCATAAGTGCAATGGAGGGTAAGAATATGATAGCTAGTTGGAATGGTTTGGTCCATTGGTGTAAATGGACGATGGCAGGATAGGCATGAGAAAGGTAACTATAAAGGGTAAAATAAATGGCCCTGACATTTTGGATGGCTTGACTAAGTTAGGAACAGTGGTTCTCAATGTTGTGAAGTTCTCTTAACCTTGACCTTGATATCTAGTATTTATGTTGTGACCATGATTCCTTTATGTTAATGATTATATGTATATATGTATGAATGTACATTGTTATCTGACATGTTCATCATGGATCATGATTGTTTTATGCTAATGTTTATGTATATGTATGTATGTGTCTATGTATCTATGTTATTTTCCGACGGGGTCATCAAGAATCACTCTTGTGGAGGAATGATTGCTTACGCAGGAAAATGACATAAAGAGGTTCTTGGTCTTATAATGAATCAATTGGGAAGAGTAGTCATGAAAAATATATGAGGTCAGTATCATATGTTTATGATTTGATATTATGTGATTATATTACATCTATGTTATAGATAGGTTATACCAAGGGATATATCAATGAAATGAAAGCAATGTGGTCTACGACATGCTAAGACAAGCATGGATAAGATGTTGGAAGCAAAGTTGCTTGGTAGAAGTAGTGTGGTTTTGGATGTGTTGTATTATTGTTGTGCATATGTTATACATGGTGTATATGTTTCATTTTTGATGATTGTGTGCGTGCAGTATTGTGCATATGTAGTGTGTGTACATGTTGTTTATGCAATATTATGTACAGGGTTGTTGACGATGTTGGACCCGCCAACATTCAGGGGATCACCCCAGTATGAAGTCCCAACTAGACCTCACACCATTTGGTGTGGGAGTCCCATCTAGTATGATGGACCAGTTGCCATTATCTTAAATATTTTACTCAGCTCTTGCTTGTCAGCACACGAGAGTGGTCTGCTTTGTCTTCGAGTAGTGAGGTTCATGTGCCTAGTGATTACTAGTGTTACTTGTGTCAATGGTTTTTTCACCGTAGAGGGAGAGGGTGGGAGTGATTCCCAAGTCGGATGGGAGGAAGCCCCAACTCTGTTAGGAACACACAACACAAAAAGACGTGCACAGCTTCTGGAGGAGTAGTCCACATAGATGCGGCAGTCACAACACAAGGAAAGGTAACACGTACAACACACAGTGGAGGAGTCCACGCTGATGCGACGGTTGTTATAGAAACTTTTCGTGAAAGTTTTATCTGATTTTTGTGGAGGTAACCAACACGGGAAAGAGAGCGTTAACATCTCATATAACGCATCTTCATTAATATGTATGCATTACAACAAATGAATGAGTTCAAGTGTTAAACACAGGTTAAAACAACATGTATTACAAGTGTTCAAGATTAGTCTTACAATAGTTACAACACATGTGTGAAAACGTGTTGGCCTATTAGTGGGCTTTTGAATTAAGAGAAATTTCCAAGACACATCGTTACACCATACATCACTAACCCCGTGGGTGGGGCGTTGGAGCCACTACTTACTCCTCAAAGAAAAGATTACAGGCTCTTAAGGTTATGTGGGAGGAGCCGAGGTGAAAATTCCCTTGCATGTACAAATGAGGGGGTATTTATAGCCAAGGGTGAAACTGACTCCTTGTGGTTGTTCAACTTCCCTCCTAACCATTTGACTTCCATGACCTTTCGACTTTACATTACTCTTCATATGACAAGTGGGTCTCTTGGACTTCCATGTTACATTACACTGATTGACAGTATGGCCCACATTAGAGATTTGGACGACATGACTCATGACAAGACTCGACATGACAGTGTTGGTACATTGTTGTTGTTGGTGTGCATGTTGAGTTGCAGTGTTTTTGGGTGATGGATGTCCTCATGGTGTGTCACATCTTCACCTCCACATGGAAAAGTGTGCGGAGCCTTCGATGGTCATTGGGTTCACTTAATATTGCATTCGCACATTGCTCCCTGCTTGGATGTTGGCATGCTTGACAGGTTCGTCTGTTCACAAAAAGTGCATGTTCTTCCATCCATCCATGTGCAAACACATCCTCTCATGTTCATTCATTCGTCCATACACGAACACATCTTTGCATGATCTTCCATTCGCGAGCACTTCTATTTGCATGCATCGTTTGTTCATTTGTCAGCGAACATGTCTTTTTGAATGTGCTCCCTTTGTTCATCCCATATGTCGTTGCGCCATGCTTGTTTGTGTACCTGTATCTACAGTCATTCATGACAAGACAACATCAAATCCATAAAACTCCTAGTCTACCATGATGCATGATCGTTTCAGATGCAGGTGATTGGGAGAGAAGACAAGGTCGCGAGCTTCGAGTTGGGATGGAGGCTTCGAGCATTGTTGGTGAAAACTGCGCAGAAGTCATTGGGATATGGATATGGGCAATCCGGATCCACAGTGACTGTCCACATGTTTTGGCTCAGATGGAAGACAAAACTGCGCAATTTTTCCAAGTGAGCAGTCGGCCGACTAACTAGTGGGTTGGTTGGAAAAACTACGCAATTTTCTGAGGGAGATAGGGATAGGCACTAGGTGTATGTCCGACTTGTCTACGCAATTTCCTCAGTCAATGGAGCGGGCAAGGTTTGCAACCTCTATGCAATTTTTTAGGGGAATTAGTCCTGGGGTGACTGTCGGGTCAAATTCTCTGGTTGACCAGCAAGAAGGTTGATTGATCAACTTGCGAGAAGCGCAGCTTGGATGGCTAGCTTGGTGCTTCTACAATGTTCTAGTGACAGTCGATTGAGTCGATGGTAAGGTGAAGGTCCGGCTGTCAAAGGGGAATTTGGTCATCAGAAATTCAACAAAATGACTAAGTATGTGAGCAAGTGAATATGCATACTTGCAAGCACACACTTACTTGACTTGATGATGAGACAACTCAAACCATCCAGACACACATGCTCAACATGATTGACCTACAGTGTGAGTGACAAGTGCGGCGCTTGTGACTGATTGTTGGATGACCACGATGACGCTTGCGTGACAGTGTATATGACTCTGTGTGTGAGTGTGATGGATGTTTACATAGCGAACACAACATGTACACACGAAGCGAAGACCTTATGTATGACCAGAACATGGTCGCAAGCATAACATTGACATGAACATGCAAAAGTTGTATGTCGAATGAACAAGCAAGGTGGGTGCAAAGACCCACACGAGCTCACGGGGTGAACCTGAGTGCGTGCAGACATCAAGTAAAACTCTCAAGGGAGGATCCAAAATTGGATGCCGGCCAAAATTTTGGAGGGTGTTGCAGCCGCTACAACACTTGGCGACACACTGGTAGAACTCCAGCTTCTCTGTTTTGGTTCATTTGCAACATAGGGCCTTGATCTTTCGAGGAGTATTGAATCGTTGTGTGGGTTATTTCAACTTCCCCACTTACCCCATGGAAATACATGGTTCACCCTTTTGCCAACTCAGTGAAACACAACAAAATTTCAGCTTGATCATAGTGTTTCGAAATCGAGAAGGGTAGTTTAACTCGCGAGTTGAAGATTTTCAGGGTATAAGTTTTCATCTCTGGTGTTGCTCCACTACTAGCAGGCCTGGACAGTACCCTGGCAGAGTCATGTAGGAGCACACGCATTACTCCACTACCAGCGAGCCTGGTCAGTACACCGGTGGAGTTGCATGCTTCACGTCTCTGCATAGGAAGCCTTTCTCTTCCTTTGCCTTTGTATTTTTAAGAGTAATGTGCATAGGCACTTATTTATTTTTGGGGTGGAAGAGGGATCCCAACATATTGAGAGTAGAAGAGGTTGTTCCTTCAGAGAATCATGTAAGGCCTCTGAGATAGGTTTGCTCGTTTAGATTTTCCCTTCCCCGTTTCTACTAGTTGGATGAGATTGAACACACATAGCAGGAGGCTGAGTACAGGCATGAGGCTTCCTAGTGTGGACACAGGTTCATGGTTGGACCAAAACTTCCCTTGCAGATGGCTCGTATGTTTAGTCAAGACTTCATCGAACGGAGGTTATAATCAAGCATAGAAAATACGGACACAAGACTAGCCAAGTGTTGAAGTGTCACAAGTCTCTTCATATCTTAGCCACATACTCATTCAAAAACCATAACTCAGTAGATGGCGGCACTTATTTCTGGAAACAAAAATAGCAAGGTATTAAGAAACTCAAACAAACGAAAACAAAAATAGTAAGCAAGGAAAACAAAATGAAAAAAAAGAAGGTAAGCAAGGTAAACAAAATGAAAACAAAAGGCAGCAAGTAGACTATGTACATGGCGCAAGGTGTGGCTCGACCTACTGGAAGTAGTGCTTGAGATCTTGGCCATTAACAGGAAGGTTTTCAACCCTCCCATCTAGTGATTGTAGATGGTATGTATGTGGGCCAAGCTTCTCGTGGACTATGTACAGACCAATCCACGGGGATTGGAACTTCATATTCTTGCCTTTATCTTCATGGGGTTTATCCCACTTCAAGACCAAGTCACCAACATAAATTAGCTTTCCCTACAGACTTCTTATCGAACAATTTATTGATATGGTTCTAGTGGAATGTAAATTTTTCTTTTGCTTTCATCCTTTCTTCCTAGAGCTTATGGAGTGTATCCATCCTATGTTGAACTAGCTGACAAGGCTTGACTTGTGATTCTTGGGATCGCTGAAGTGCAAGCAAGTAGATATTAGGTGGAAGGATGGCTTCTTTACCATAGACCAAGAAGTACGGTGAGGTATTCAAAAAGGGCTTGGGTGTTACGCGATCAGTCCATAATGCATTCGTTAAGGCGGTATGCCAGTTGCGCTACTCAGAGAAAACAGTCTTTTTGATTATGCGGATGAGATTTTTGCTTTTGGATTCTATGAGGTTGTTTCTCTGTGGGTAGTAGTTAGATGAGTGCTTTAACACAATACCATTTTGTAATGCAAAATCATAGAGTTTCAAAGACGAAAAGTACGTTGCATTATCAAAAACAAGTGATACCGGAACGTCAAAGCGTGAGATGATGTTCTGATGGAGGAAGTTGATGACCTCCTGATCGTTCACTTGTTTGAGCAGAATTGCTTCAGTCCACAATGTAAAGTAATCAGTTGCTTTTAGAATGTAGTGGTGTTGTTTTGACGAATGTGGAAAATATCCCCAATGATGTCCAGGCCCCATTGTTGGAATGGTTCAGTCACTGCAACAAGGTGTAGTTGGGCTACTAACCTTTGTATTCTGTTGGCGCATTGCTAACAGACTGGGCACTTGTGGGCATAAGCATGTGCATCCTTGAATAATGTTGGCCAGTAGAAATCGGCTCACATAACTTTGTATGTAGTGGTGTTCCCTGCAAAGTGACCCCCGGGACGTCCATCATACAGATCTTGTAACACCTTCTCTGATTCATGTGCCTCCAAGCACCTGAGAAAAACTTTGTTGTTGTGCTTCCTGTAAAGCACTCCGTGCACTGACTAATATGCTAAAGCTTTGAGGCACAATACCCTCTTTTGTCTGATGGAAAAGTGAGAGGGTATGGTGTCGTGCGCAAGGTACTGGTGCAGATCTGCATATCAAGAGATTTTGTCTTCAATGGGTGTTTCTCACCTTATATCATACATCTCAACTCCTGCTCCCAATCGACGAGCTCTTCTTCACTCTTCGGTGTGTGTATTACTTTAGCTGCAAGTCTGCATAGCCCATGTCCTTCGACCGTGTGAACTGGCTTGATTTCAAGATCATACTCTTGCAATCCTATCATCCAGTTCACACGTCATTCACCCATTTCTTGTTGTACAAGTAGCGTGCAAACTGTTGGGTGAGGACTGTAGACTATACAGTGGTTCTTCATCAAGTAGGGCCTGAAGTGTTTCACTGCCTTGTAAACTACATATGCTTGTTTGTCAATGGTGGGGTAGTTAAGTTTTGGTCCCTGCATTCTTGTGCTCATGAAGGATATGGGACGTTCATCATTCATCTCGTCCTTTTGAGTGATTACAGCAACGAGCGCATTATCGAAGGCGAAGGTGTATAGCAGGAAATCCTTCTTGAAGTATGGGTTGTAGAGTGCAGGTGCTTCTGTAATAGCCTACTTGATACGGGTGAATGCATACTTTTCCCTCTTGCCCCAGCTGTAGACTGCATCTTTATTGATCATGCCCTACATGAGCTTGACTATCTGTGCATAATCCGAGATGAACTTTCGGAGGAAGTTAATATTGCTCAAGAAGGACTCCATGGATTTCTTGTTGGCTGGGTGAGGGATCTGTGTAATAGTCTGGACCCAGTCCGGATCCACCTTGATCCCACTTTTGGAAACAATGTGTCCGAGAAGGTTCCCCTTAGACATTGTGAATACACTCTTTTTTGGATTCAAGGAAATCCCGTATTTCCAGAATCCTCAAAAAATTTCTTTAGATGGCGTATGTGGTCCTCATGTCTTCTTGAGAACACAATCACATCATTGAGGTATACCACTACACTCTATCCGATGAGTCCACGAAAAGAGATGTCCATGGCACGCTGAAAGGTTGTGCCTACATTTACAAGCCCAAACGGCATTCGTCTATCAGCAAACGCACCCCACTTGGTACGGAAGGTAGTCTTAAGTCTATCAAGTTCTGCTACCAAAACCTGATTGTATCATGAAAAACCATCGAGTAAGGAAAACATATGTGCCCTAGATATTGTTTGTAGAATGTGGTCCATAGATGGCACGGGGTAGTTGTCTTTGTCCGAGGCATTTTTCACATTCTGGAAATGAACACATAAGCGGATTTCCCCAAACTTCTTATGTATAGGAAAAAGGTTTGAAACCCACGTGGAATGATGAACTTTGTATATGATACATGCATCCAACATCTTGGTGAGCTCTTTCTGTATGAGGGGTTCAAGTGATTGATGTACTTTTCTCAGCTTCTGCTGATATGGATTGACCCCTCCTGTGATTGGGATGATGTGTTGGATTATCCATGTGTCATAAGTTTTCAGATCATCGTACATCCAAGTGAACACATCTCAGTATTGTTTGAACAAGTGGACAAAGGCTTGTCGCTCTTCCTGTGTGCAACATGTGTCAAGATTGACAAACGTTGGATCTTTTTCTGTTCCCAAGTTGATCAGTTCATGCATCATGGTGGAACTATGCGTTTTGATGTTCCTGGGGCCCTGAAAATGTTCTTTGAAGTCATAAATCTTCTCCAATGATGCCACACCCTTTGTGATGAGATGGTCTTTCCTGTTACCATATTCTACTTGTAAATATCACTCGTGCTCATCATCGTCTATCACTGCATCTTTGAAGACATCAACGTTGTCCATGAAATGCAATATCTGTTGATCATCATTAAACATGCATATGTTATTTATGTTATCTGAGATAGACATTTGTACAAATTTTCAATAGTAAATCTATCCCTAATCGGTGACATTCTAGAAGCTACGTTTGCCAGAGCATTGGCAGTTGAATTACGCATACGTGGTACAATAGTGATGTTAAATGCTTGGAAGTTGGAGATCAGTCGCCATACCTCTTGCTGGTAACTTTTGAGATGCGGTGACAAACAGTGAATCGTGTTACGTACCTGTCATACCACTATCTCTAAATCACCTACCACTTTGAGTGTAACCACGTCTAGGCTAATGGCTTTCTGCAAGCCCAACACAAGTGCTTCATACTCGGCAACATTGTTCATGGAATTGAACCCCAAGCGACTTGAAATTAGATGCTTCTTGTTGTATGGGTCGATCAAGACACACCCCGATCCTGAGTTGTCCTATATCTTTGATCCGTCAAAGCACATGGTCCACAACTTGTCTGTACATGGACCATTTGACGTACTTGTACTACTGCTACTACTGTTGCTATTGCTACTGCTAGTATTGGTACAATGTACTATACATGTTTCATTACCATCAGTTGGGCAAGGTAGGAGGCCCAACTGTGTGTCTGGTGGGGTTGCAGCTGGTCGTACAGGATAACACCCTAGCATTGTTTCCAGGAGGAAGTTGCCAAACATGAGTTCTACGAAGGCCAACGATTCATTCTCTCCATTGATGGGAGTGACATTGTGCCTCATATACCTCTCGGATAACACCCGCATTTGATTTTTTCACTTGGATGGAAGTCACATGTGTGACCAATCTGTAGCGAAATATCCATTCAGCTTGCTGGACTAGTCCCTGCCAAGTAGTAAACCATATGCTTCTTATATGTCCACAACAACAATGTTGATGCATTAGTGGACTCGGACTGTCATGGAATAGTCGGATGATCACATCTCGGAGCTCACCAATGGCTGGTATAGATGTTTGATCAAGTTGGATAATTTGCGGGAATGTCTTGATCCATTGTGCTTTGATCTTTTTAGCAATGGAGAGTGGCATGACGTTCGCTATCATGTCAGAATCAACCAAGCAGTTGTTGAACATTGCAGTTAAAAACTTCAAATGAGAGCAGGAATGGAGGGCAACCTGAGTTTTCTTCTTCCATTCGGAGTGTGTTTAGCACAGTGGAAAGTGATCCGGGAGGTGTGCTGACTCCCTTGCTGGCAGAGGCTGCGCTGTCCATTATTGTATGTCCCAATGTGTGCAATAGGATGTCTCGCTAACTCTAGATCTTAGCTAACTCGAACAAACTAATGCTTGTGCAAGTTTTATTCATGTCATCTACAATGTTGTAGTCCATAGGTGGTAGACTCACCAAGGTGTCCAGGGTAAGACTGATGTTTGTGTTGTCCAGCGGAGTGTTCTATAGTTTACTACTCATGGACATACTCTTGTCCGCCACTGTCTTCCCAGACTTGCTTTGTGTTTTTTGTTTTGGGTCGACTGGTGGATCAGCCTTCCTAAACAGGAGTCTTGTCTTTTATTGTGCTTCCTCAAGTGTAAGGGGAGCCCCTTTACACCTAATATTGTAACGGTCATTTTGCTTTGGGGGTTGTTTCTCCATGTTTGCCTTCGACATTGCTTGTGAGCACTAATACATGTTCAACACATGCCTAGAACTTGATGCTTCATCAAGTGCAACACCTTCGTCATTATCCATGTCTTCCAGTTGCTCTTGAATATTGTTTTCTACGTCAAATGTATGACTGCATACAGAGCTTGCGACTCGCTTCCAGTCTGAAAATAGTTCTCCGGATGATGTTCCTCGTGGAATGAATAGAATTTGTGCACTGATCGAGGTGGAACACAGAGCTTTGCATCGATTTTGCAATGAACCAATTGCTACCTGATGACATGCTTCCTTATCTCTGTTTGGGCAGATGGCTTCTTGCAGATGTCTCCGTTTTCCATTGTTTAAGCTCAGACACTTTTGTTTTCAAGTTCTTAACGAGGCAAGTGAGGGTTTCAATATCATTTGTTTCCTTTTCTCTACCTTTTCTCACCACCACTTGGGACTTCCTGATCATGTCTTTGGAATCCTTCTTTGGTTCATCATCCTTGATGACCCCAATTGCGTGCAAGTCTTTCTCAACAACAATAGCCTCTTCGCAGTTTTCTAATAGTGTTGGTTTCGCAGCTCGCTTGATGAACTGCGTAGTGTTGGTCAGCACTACAGACATATAGTAATCAATAGTGATGGAGTCATGAGGTTTGGTGTCCACTGCAAACTTGTTGAATATGTGTGTAAACCTCTTATTAAAGTCTTTTACCTTTCATTTCCCGTCCATCTTCAGGCTTCCCAATTCTTTGAGAAACATGGATGGGGTCTTGTCATCAACAAACATTTCAAAAAACATGTGTTTGAACACACCTTAGTTCTGTATGCAGTCGGCTGAAAGGCTGTGATACCATGCAGCTACATGACCGTCCAAGGTACATGGAAACAATCTACATCCTACGTCGTCATACCGTACCTCAGGGGTCTGCAACTGCAGGTAGAAGTTTTCCAAATGGTCTTCTGCCTTCACTGTGCTGTCAAGGTTGAACTTGATGTTCATTCTCTCTGCTCACTTGGGCATCTTGTGCAAAGCACCTAGGAGAGACAATGGTCCCTGAGCCATCCATTCCAGATTTTGGTCAACCATATCTTCTTCTTCTTCGTCCTCCTCCTCTTCTTCAGAGTCTGATGGTTCTAGCTCTAAGTCTATTGGTTCATCTCTGCCTCCTTCACTGCCTTCCCCTCTGCCTCCTATACCGAAGTCTGATCCCAAGATCACAAGGGTGTCTCATTCCCATTGTCGGAAGACCAGAGGTTCATCTTCATCTTCAATAGCTTCTACTAGACCTTCAAGAATGGCAAGAACTGCTTCTTCCACACGATACAACAACCCCTGTGGGAGTGGCTTTTGGCTTCCTTGAAGATGTTGTATGTCGGGGATCAATATGATTGCTTTCACGAACTGGCGGGTGATGGGATGGACAGGGCGAAGGTGATGATATGGAATTTCGTGTTCAGTCCTCAGAGGTGAGAAGTAACCACTACAGAGTCGCGCGTGGGTGAGAGGGAATGCGAGTCACTGCCTTGACAAGATGGTTGATGAGTGAGTGTGAGAGGATGTTCAGCCATAAACAACTAGCTTCCCTCCTTCTAGCGCCATAAATGTTGACGGTGCTGGACCCACCAACATTTAGGGGATCACCGTGGTATGAAATCCCAACTAGAACTCACACCATTTGGTGTGGGAGTCCCATCCAATATGATGGCCCGGTTGCCATTATCTTAAATATTTGACTTAGCTCTTACTTGTCAGCACAGGAGAGTGGTCTACTTTGTCTTTGAGTTGTGAGGTTCGCATGCTTGGTGATTTCTAGTGTTATTTGTGTTAATGGTTCTTTCACTATAGAGGGAGAGGGTGGGAGTGAGTCCCAAGTCAAATGGGAGGAAGCCCCAACTCTGTTATGAACACACAACACAACAGGATATGCACAACTTCCACAGGAGCAATCCACGTAGATGTGATAGTGACAACACACAATGAAAGATAACACGTACAACACATAATGGAGGACTCCACGTGGGTGCGGCAGTTGTTATAGCAAGTTTTTGTGAAAGGTATGTTTGATGTCCAGGGAGGTAACCAACATGGACAGGATAGTGTTAACATCTCATACAACACATCTTCATTAATATATATGTATTACAACCAATGAATTATTTCAAGTGTTAAACACAGTTTAGAGCAACATGTATTACAAGTGTTAAAGATTAGTCTTACAACAGCTACAACACATGTGAAAACGTGTTGGCCTATTAGAAGGCTTCTGAATTAAGCGAAAGTTCCAAGACACATCATTACACCATACATCACTAACCTCATGGGCGGGGCGTTGGAGCCACTACTTACTACTCAAAGAAAATATTACAGACTCTCAAGGCTATGTGGCAAGAGCCGAAGTGAAAATTCACTTGCATGTACCAATGAGGAGGTATTTATAGCCAAGGGTGAAACTAACCCCTTGTGGCTATTCGACTTCCCTCATGACCATTTGACTTCCATGAACTTTCGACTTTACAAGACTCTTCATATGACAAGTGTTGGAATTTCTAAGTCTAACTATTAGAAACCCTTCATGTACTTTTCTGATTTATTTCTGCCTACTTGTTTTGTTAAATTAACAAGTTATTTACCATGTAACTACTAAAAATAAATACAAGTACATTCTCAACACATTACAAATCATCAACTGAAGGAAACAAAACAAGCACACAAGTGACACTGTTGTTTTTGGACTAATGTCCCCAAAAAAACCCAATGCGGGAAAACCGATGCAGCTATCTGAGGGTTTTAATTATTAAGCAATTTCATAATACAATCTGGGTGCCAAAACTGGCTCACCCAATAGAGAATAATCTCAGCATTAGTACCTCTTAGTTGGAGACAGATGTTCTAGTTGAAACCCCGGATAAACACTCCGACAACTCCCAACTCCAATCTGCCCCATGAAAACCCCAACATCAGCCTCTAGGGACTGCGTCATCCCTTTCTGGCCCAGCGTCACCCTAGATCGCCTTGCATCGACCTCTGGAGGCACTGCGTCAGCCCTTAGAGCCTCTACATCACCCACGTTGGCTCTCTAAGGCACTGCGCAGCTCATAGTTGCCTTTGCGTGAGCCCTGGTTGGCTCTGCGTGAATCCCTTGCTGGCTCTGCGTCCCTCTCTCTCGGCTTTTGCGTTGATCCTCCTAGTACTATCTCTACCTCTCTTCTTTTGTATTCACTGCTCCTCAGCTGCAACTTTGATCACTCTTTCAACTTCCTCAGCAAACCCTACCCCAGAAAATCGAAATTTTGATCAACTCGGTGTGTGCTCCAAGTTACCATCAAGCCTCCTTTAATACTTTTCCCGTTGAAAAATCAATGGTCAAGATTCAGTCCCTAATCAACAGTTAAGATTAATTCTGGCTTGATCCATGACTTTTGGGCCATTCTAACATAGTTTTATATTAATACACATTAATATTTTATTTTCCCTAAGTTTAGACTTAGGGACTCCATTAAAAATATTAATTATTTTAATATCTCTCAAAAAATTTAGAATCTACCCAGACCATTTCTATGTATTGGATATCTCATGTGCCTTAGCCTCTCCACCAAGTTTGGAGGCTGGAGCACATCCGATGCTACCCCAAATCAACACTCCCTCTTAGCAAGCATTGTTCTCTGGTAATACTCCTAACTGAGCTCACCCTGATCATCTGGCATTGGTCCTTATGTTGATGTTAGTTCTGGTGCCCAACATCCTCTGCACTGTTGCATCATGTACTACTACCCATGGCCCTCCCACTACCACTGATGCATCCGTATGGCAACCCCTCTCATCATGTTGCATCTTGTTGCCCATAGAACTGTCACTGCTAGCTACTGCACTGCAACTCAGTTACTGAGAAGTAAGTAACTGATCTGCTAACTCCAACATCTCCGTCAGGGTAGAGACACCCATGAAGCTGAAACTCCATTTGTCACTGATAAGTGCTCCCTCTCTGATCTATGTGCTGCTACAACCACTCCATGCATCTCGCACTGCTGCCTCACGTTTTCCTGGGAATCTTGCATTGTAGCTCCCTCTATCGCTCCATTCTCATTCGTCTCTACTAACATCTACCAACACTGCTACTCCTCTTCAGGGCTCTTGTAGCCAGGTATAATCTAAGAGGTTGGGTACCTCAAGGACCCTACACCTCATCGCCTGTAGTTTGTCTAATTACAGCTCGATGTCTCCTCACTTCCGTTCAAGTGGCGTGTGAGCACTCATGGCATAGTCATCATCTGTCTCCACTTCCTTCTATGCCCTTGTTGGCGCAGCCTTGGTCTCGGAAGCCTCTCCCTTGCTCTTCTTCCTTGGACATTGGGTCGCATAATGACCTAGTTCCCCACAATGGAAGCATTTGACCTTGGATAGGTCCTTCTTCTTATGTTTCTCCTGCTTTCCCTAAAATGCTAGGGTAGCATCCACCTCCTCCTCCTTCTTGATTCTGACCCCCTTGCCACTCCTTCCTACCTTGGTTAGCCTTTTGATCTCTTCTTTGGAAAGTATAAACTCTTTAGACATCAATTAATGTCTCCACTTTTTCAATGACTGTACAACTGCATAAAATTCCTTATCATAAGAAGAATATTTCTTCTATCATTCATTCAGTTTTTCACTAAAATAAGCTATAGGTCCATCCTCCTCACTTAAAACAGCGCCAATAGGTTCTCCACTAGCATCGCATTTCACTTGAAAAGGTTTATTAAAATTAAGCAAAATTAAAATAGGTTTTTCATTGATCTTTCTTTTCAATGGCTCGAAGTTCTTTTATGCTTCAATAGTCCATTTAAATGGTTGTTTATCCTTATTTATAGTGCCAATAATAGAAGCTTTGATCTTACTAAAATTCCTTATGAATTTTCTATAAAAACTAGCAAGACCATGGAAACATTTTACCTCAAAAACACTTTTCGGTGAAGGCCACTCTATGATTGCCTTTATCTTCTTTGGATTCATCTTTAATCCATCAGCAGAAACAAAAAAGCCCAAACATACCAACTCTTCCTTCATGAATGAACATTTTTTTAAATTTAGTGTTATTACTCAGGTTGTCCCTAGGCTCCTATTAGGGATACGGTCGAGGTAACCACAAACCAATCTTCTGATTGCAGGTTCTACCCCACCTGCAATCGGAGAGGGCTCTCTCCTTTAGATTCAACCTCAGTTGATCTGGATTCAACCTCAGTTGATCTGGATTCAACCTTAGTTGATGATTTTAGGCTAGCTTTCTGACTTCAAGGGAATGTTGAATGTGATTGGGAGGAAGGTAGGATTCTCGAGTAAAGAGGCATAGTAAAGTGTTATAAGTTTTGAACCATTGGGCATGGAGTCACAGGTTGCGGCATGCGAGCATTTTCTTGGTCACAAGGGGATACGGAGCAGGATAGCCACGCAGGATACAATACTCAAGCAACTGGAAGTACGGAATGAACATCAGGGATGAAAGGCAAAAGAGAATCATTTCATCATGCTGACAAAGGGGAGAAATGGATGAGTGGGATCCCGGAGCAGTTAAGAATTCCAAAGACATGCACCCATATACGAAAGAAATAGGGTAAACTAGAG
>APFE031718999.1:104699-115040 GCA_000404065.3 Pinus taeda | reverse complement strand
TGAATGTGCAATTATTATGATTTGAGAGCTTCAAGTGACTTTGCTCTCCTCCTATGGATCTGCTGGAAGATATTCAATTTCTCTTGCTTTGGGCCGCTGCTCAAGATATTCTCTGATACACTTTGCTGCTACATTGATGATTTCCGCCGTCGACTGATACTCTTTGACACGCTTGAAGCCTGGTGATTTGATCTAATACACTTTGGACTCTGTGAATGATCTGTTGTTGTCTTTAAACCGGATCCTTTGGCACGATTGGAAGATTTCGGGCTTTTTCGGCGCGCAGTGGGCTCGGCGATCAGAAGATTCCCTGAAGATTCTTCGAAATGGCCTATTTCCCATAGCGATGCGCGAATAGCGCTTCGCGCTAGAAAACCGCCTCTGTTTCTTGATCTGGAGCTCCGAAGTGCGACTTTTCTCCTTGCGCGAAGCTTTTTCGGCTTTTCTGGCTGCTGACATAAGAACTGCGTCGGCTGTACGGCGGATGACGTCATCAGTGGGTCCCTGGTACAGCACGACATGGTGGGGTACTAGCAGACTGTGGTGAAGAGACTCCGATGCGATATAGAGATATCGCGTCGGCGGGGAAAGAGGGGGATCATTGGGTTGGGCGTGTGGTGCTTGCGATTGCCGATATGCGATATCGTGATATCGCATCGGGGAGGCGAAGGGGTGAACATATTGGACACTCGGCGCTTGCAATCGTCGATCGCCAATTTCGCGATGTCGCATCGGCGGGGAACAGATGGGCAATGTTTTGCATGAAAGTGAGATGGCGAAGTTGCGATGCAAAAACAGCTTTGAAGGGGGAAAAAGGTAAGTAAGTGGGCGTGAAGGGCCTTTGAAGTTTCGGAAGGGGTCCGACTACTTCGGGGGAGTTTTATACTTAGGAAGGAGTCCATAGTATGCAATAGGTGGTTTCAGAGGTTGGGTTCTTGCTTAGTTTCTGATAAACTAAGCAATTCCCGGGACTTGCTATGGTTATTTTTCAACCAGGGGGAGGGAATATTACATAGGGGAATTTACTTAATATTAATACGGGGACGGGAAACATAGGGAGCTACATAATAATGTTAGTGGTTAGTGTGGAGGTGGTAAGAAAGCGCCAATTTTGGGGGAAACTCGGGCTGTTGCAGGGGGGGTAGGACCATATTTCGGGAGAAAATATGGAACAACTTTGAGTAAAGCAGATATTTACTCAACCAGAGTGATGAAGATGATGAACTAAGGAGGTGTCAAGCAGGTCTTGACCTCTTTTTTGGGGATGTTAGTTAATGATTGGGGGAAAGAAGAGAAGGGGAGTTAGTTATACCTCATTCGAGCCTTTTGTTACAAATCTTTGCTGATTATGTTCTGCATGATATGATACCTGCAAACTTGGAACTTGTCAGCATTTCAACAGCCTCAGAACTACCTACCCAGCCTACTTCCTAGCATTTTTTCTTCTTTTGCTTGGGGGTGCACTTAGACTTGCAAACCCATCATAAATTTTTCTTTTGATATCTTCCTATCTACATACTACCCTTATTTCTTCCAGAGCCCAGATTAAACTGTTGGACTCTCTTGTTTCTCTACATATCTAAGAGTCTGCCAAGATTAAACTGTTTGGACAGACTTACAATCTCTATATTCTAAAACATGAAATTTAAACCTAGGGAGACCAAGATTAAACTGTTTGGACCTCCCTTTAACTAAAAGTAGCGATACCGGAAAATTTTTTACAAAATTTGAAGGCAATTGAATGGATCTTGAAGGAGCCTTCTTCATTTGGACACTGTTTGAGCAAATATGGAGCATTGCAGCAAGCAAAGTACGACATATTTGGCGTGTGAAATGCCAATCATGAAAAGTGAATACCTGCTGCAGCAGGAGCTAACATTTAGTAGTAACTTTTCTTGTTGCAGCTTCTGTAAGACATAACTCAGATATCTCATATGTTCCTCTTTAAATCTATTGTAAACTAATATATCATCCAGATATACGATTACAAATTTACCAATAAATTCTTTCAGCACTTCATTCATAGGCCTCATAAATGTACTAGGAGCATTTAATAACCCAAAAGGAATTACCATCCATTCATACAGTCCTTCATTTGTTTTAAAAGCAGTTTTCCTTTCATCACCTTCTCCAATCCTTATTCGATGATACCCACTTTTTAAATCCAGCTTTGTAAAATATCTTGCTCCACTTAAACAATCCATCAAATCTTCAATTCTAGGTAAGGGAAATCTGTACCTGATTGTTATTTTGTTGATTGCTCTTGAATCAGTGCACATTCTCCAGCGTCCATCTTTCTTTGGACTCAACACTATTGGCACTGCACAAGGACTCAAACTCTCTCTAACCAGTCCTTTATCTAACAATTCCTGAACCTGTTTTCTGATTTCTTCATTTTCGGTGGAAGTCATCCTATAAGCTGCTTTATTTGGCATATTTGCCCCTGGAATCAAATCTATATGATGAATGATTTTTCTAATGGGTGGCAAATCATTAGGAAAATCATCTACAATGATATCACAATAATTCTCCAGCATCTCTTGAATTTCAATTGGCAAATCAAAAATTTTAGTGGAAGTAATTATTACCTTGGGTTTGCAAACCAATGCAGAATTTACCTCATCCTCTTCAATCTACTGCAAATATTCTTTTCCACTCAGAAATCAAGTCTTTGGATCAGATTTTCTTGATGCATCCTCTTCTTCCATAGGCAACAATGTATGATTAATACCATCTTTACCAAATTTGTGGGTGTTTTTTTTCCCATCACGCATAATTCCTATGTCATACTGCCAAGGTCTTCCCAGCTATATGTGACACACATCGATAGGCATCACATCAAACAGAAGTTTGTCTTTGTAACTGCGCAACTACAACTCCACTTCACACTGTTCATTCACTAACAATTGATGACCTTTTTGAAGCCATGACACCTTGTAAGGTGTTGGATGTTTCTTTGTCTTTAATTTCAACTTTTCCACCACTTCTATAGAGACCAACTTATCAGTGTTGCCACTATCAATTACCATTTGACAGGACTTTCCTTGAACCTTGCACATAGTCCTGAACAAATTATTTCTCTGCATTGGTTCAACAACTTCCTTTGTTGGCTTTAACAAAACTTTGTTATCTACCAAAGATTCCCCTTTCTCTGGTACATTATCTTCTTCTGGCACCTTTGCTACTTCCTCTTTAGTATGAGCAACAATTACATTTCTCTGATTTGTCCCTACGTTTTCTGGGCACTCATAGGCTCTGTGTCCCAGCTTGTTACATCTATAACATCTGATTTCTCTTCATTTGCCTCTAGCTCCTCTTCCTCTGAAAAACCTCCTTCTGCCACTTGCATCACCTTCTCTGGGTGTATGTTGATTTGAGCTACTGCTAGCTCCATCTTTAGGTGCTGCAGATCTTCCTCTACCACCTTGGCTTCCTCTTCTATGGAAAGTACCTCTACTTCTGGAAGATTGCTTCATCATGATTTTTCCTTCAGTTTTCAATACCATCTTGGATCTCCATTCTAAGAACATTTATACATCTTGCAACCTTCTCGTCTGTATCTTGAATTTGTCCAACTCTTATGCTCACTTTGTAAAATTCCTCTGTGTATTCTTTCATTGTCAAAGACCTTTGTCTAAGATTCTCCATCTATCTAAATAATGATTGTTGATAATCACTTGGAAAAAACTTACCTCTCAACTTTACCACCATGTTGTTCCACTTGTTAATTAGCTGCTTAGCAAGTCTCCTTCTTTTCGCCTGCACTCCATCCCACCAAAGTGCTGCATGTCCTTTCAATTTTGTGACAACAAATTCCACTCTCTTTCCTTCTTCCATTTCTTCATAATCAAAGAATTTATCCATGTCATTAATCCAGTCTATCAACTCCTCAGGGTTTAAACCTCTTTTATAAACTGAACCCTCAAGTCTGGGTTTAGATGTGGATCCCAACATTGATTTAAAGAATCTCATTTTAGGAGTAACTTCTGCAGGTTCCTCTTCTTCTGCAGCTTCAACTTCAGGCTCACTGACATCTCCAACACCTGCATCTCCTTGATTTCCCATTTCCACTACTTCCAATCCAGCTTGCATCTGTTGCATAGCTTCCAACACTTCAGCATTTTCAACTGGTCTTCCTCTTCTTTGACCACCACCACGTCTTCCTCCAACTCTAAAAGCCATGTTGGATTTATTTTTATGATCTTTGAGATCCTGTTCAGTGTCAGAAGGCTGCTCTGATACCATTAATGGTGGGTTGGTTGCAGGTGTTCAAGATAATTGTTCAAAACCAGAAATGATTTCTTCAAGCTCGAGTGGAACTTCTTCTCGAGTTTCCTTTGGATTATCAGTGATCAACCTCCAATTTTAGTTATTCTGCTAAAATAACAGAATTGTTTATTTTACCTGTTATTTGGCAAACCTTTAGATTTTCCATGGAATCAAATGGAATTAAAACATTGGTTCATAACCTCATCACGTCCACCATTCCAAACCTTTAGCACGTTAAATCTCCACCGTCGATCTCATTCCTCAATCCGACGGTTATCGCTTCACCCGCTCGCCAACTAGCTTGGCCGATCTCCATCGTTGATCAATCCCACTTGATCCAACAGCTATCATGTAATCTCGTGTGGAATCTTGCACGATGTATAACAAGCTGAGAGCACGCGAGAAAAGTGGTTTTCTCGTGCTACGTGTCAGCTGTTAAGGCTAATTGTGTGAATTTTCAAAATACCACTTACCACCTTGAGACCGCACGAGATACAAGTTACACCTACGAAAACCACCTTTCTATTTTGACTAACGCATGTGCTTGTTGGCATGCGATGATTGGATCTATTAATCGAATAGTTCAGATCTTTTCCTGGGTTTCTCGCGAATTTAGCAGGCTTTCCTCGTTCCGCCAAGATTTAGCATTTCTGCCAAGTTTAGTTCTTATCTACCATATTCAGGATATCGCTAACTAACTCTGTGATTTTGAATATATCCAAGTTATTTCAATGCACAGTGAACGAAGATTTAGATGCGATAACACAAGATTATACGAAACTCTAATTCTAGAGGTTCAAACTGGAAATCAACAAAACTCAGAAATATTTCCAAGGAAATTAAAACCTCCTGGATTGACCATTCATGCACAGAATACACAGAGACACAGAGAGATTCCAAATTTTACAATCCAATCCTCCATAGCCAAATCCCATTATGCTAATTCAAAAGTTACATAAATACTTGTACATACAACAACCAGATCCTAAATCAATGGATTAAAACTGCCTAATCCTAGATAACAACTAATCTGCATGATATTCTCCTCAAGAATCTCAACTAAGCCTAACTACTTGAATTAATTACAAGATAATTCAAATCCATAAATTCTAGCTCAAATCATATCTAGAAGCTTTCTAAAATGACAGCTAAAGGATCCCACTCCTTTGCTTATAAACTTTTTTTGTATTTTTGGAATAAAATTCAAAGTCTTTTATCTTCAAGCCTCATGCTCCTGCATCAGTCGCCTTGCCCGGTATGCCCTGGACAAACACCTCCCAGTCTTCTGAGACTGTTTTCAGGGTTTTTCTCACCATCAATTCTTGATCTGGCGTGGCCCCTATGAGAGTCAACTAATCCCGAAAGTATGTTGATACAACTTTGTTAGGGCCTCCCACATCTCATTTGTCATATTCTTCTTGGCAATATGTGGTACTACATGGTCCTTGACCCCATCAAGGATGATGCTCTTCGCCCTCGCCATTGCATTTGTTAGCGCTCAAATCTGCCTTAGGCTGAAATAAGGCAAGACTCAAGGCCACATCAAACCACGCTCAGCCTCATAGCTAGCCCTACGAGGACAGGAGAGGGCTCTCTCCGGGTCAAACTCGGCAAAAGGTAATCAAAGAAGCTCGAGATGACCGAATTGATGACTGATTTTAGGCTAGGTATTAAGTACAAAGAGTTTTAGGATTGATTTTTTATGATTTTGTTGAAATCAAGGGAAAGGCAATTTTGGGTGCGGGGATGAGGCACAGTTTTTGCAGAGGTCCACTTGGGGAAAGATAGGCAATTGTTTTGATGCCTTAAAGCAGGTGAGATGGATAGATCATACCGGTGAGGGGCAAAGGAATGCAAGGGGTCTCAAGGATTCTCCTTAAACTGAAGAAAACATAGAATATTAAACAAACTTAAAGGCAGAGCATAGCAATTTCATGAATTCTACCTTAACACTTCATTTGCTTAATAAGAGAAGATTCAATAGAGATAATGATGCACATACACAACTTACAAGTACTGAGAAAAACACACCATCAAGACATAAAGCCACATGGATCCCAAATAGTGCTGCAAAACCCTGGTCTTTCCTTTTGCCAAAAATGCTGATAAGATATGTACAATATAGTCTCAAAACTATCCCAAGAGTTCAACCATGAAAATGACTAAGAAAGTACATAATATAGGAAAGCTAACACATTTCCTTGCCTCTAAGAGTCGAGCTCATCATCCTAGGAGCTGTTTCAACCAATTCTAAACTGAGCACTACAATCTAGGCAATCAAAACAACTTGCCTCTATAAGCTAGGAAACCAATTCATTCATTAATTTTTTGCATTTTATGAATGAATCTTCCTAGAATAGGTAAAAAGTGTCATGCTAACATGAATTACATCAATTACATCAAAGAGGATGAAAAATCCCACCAAAAAGTCAAAACTAGTCAATGCTGCGTTTTCCTGAGCTGAAGGTGCAAAACTGGCAAATTTTCCCAACGCATAGCGCGCCATTTCTCAACGCGTAGCGCGCCTTTCAAGCCACTTTTGAGGCACTTCCCAGCATCCAAATGAGGCACAAGTGGGCTTGTTGGAAAGGTCTGGATGTCTACTCTCTAGCCCAAGTGGAATTTCTCAATTTGGTGGCCATTTTCACCTCCAAAATTGCAATCTCCCAAGATTGCTTTCTGTGTGTCCAAAAAGTGACAGAAGGTCATTTTTTGCTTGTTTTTTGACCTTTTGGGGGCTCAAATCTCCATGAAAATTCTTGGCAGTGGTTGAGCAAGTGTATTTTTCCATGACAAATCCAAAAATGCTGATTTTTTTTGAAATGGACCTCCCCAACTTAAGGGTAGCGCGCGGCGAGCTACGCGTTGAGCTGAAGATGAAAACTGTGTAAAAAACCCTGACGCGTAGCGCGCCTGAGCCCTACGCATAGCGCGACTTTAAGATGCTTTTTAGAGGCCTTCCCAGTGTCCAAATAGGGTGCAGGATAGCTCGTTGGAAAGGGCTTCGAGTCTACTTTCCAACACAACTGGAATTTTTCACTTTGGAGTTCATTTTCCCTGTTAAAAATCAAATCTCCCAATACTGGTCAAAACGTGCCAAATGAGGCTGCCTCAAGGCAGAGTGTTGTTGCAGTCAACTTTTGAATGCCTTACTCAACTCTAAATTGAGCTCCTGATAGCTCATTGGAAATATATTTGTGTCTAATTATCATTTGACTCATCAATAAAGTCATTTGGCCAACCAAGCTAGGAGAAAACTTGATTTTCCCAAGGTCACTTCAGAGGTGCATTTGATTCTCCTGAGGCAACGGTATTTTTGACATTTCTCTAAAACCATGACACATGTGTTAAAAGTGAAGGAGGTTTTTCTTCCTTGGCATGTTTTGGACAAAAAAATCTCTCAGTTTTCCCAAATTCATCTTTTATTGCTCAGAAACATCATTTGAGTAAAACCAACCCCAATGTGTGGAACAAGAGATTTCGTTGAAATGAAGCGAAATGAAGGGGATAGGAGGCTTCTAAATTCTTGAGGAAATTTTGGGGAGTAGGGAGGGATGTTAGGAATCAGGGGAAAGTGGAATCGTGGAGATCGCGTGAGGGGAAGGGGTCCAAAAGGGCAAAACACAAGCCCAACCTAGAAAATTGCCAAGTTGTAGCAAGAAACTAGGGTTTGTGCGAAAATGAGGAATTTGGGGGATCTCAGTGATGGAAAGCATTTGATAAGGTACTTTAAGGATAGGGGAAGGTGTATGAACATCAGGATACAAGTTTTTCCGATGATTTGATGTCCAAGAGAAATTTCCTTCAAAACCCTAGGAGAGGGAAATGAACCTTACCTAGACACAAATGAGGCATGAACAAGGTGTAAAATGACCCAATGGAACCTAACATGATGATAACAACCTTCTGAATGATGATAGACTCAGCTGAATAGTAACATAGACTGACATTTGGGCAACTTTGAAAGGAGTGAAAGCAAACCCTAGACCTAATGCCTAGTGACCAAATTTTGCTTGAAGACTCACTGAAATGACAAAATTTGACCTTGACACTCTGAGACCACTTTGTAAGAGCATATTTGATCACTGGAGGAAGGCTAGAAAGACTGACACTAACAGCATCCTCGTACCTATCATTGTCATCCAGGTCAACTAGGACCGTTATTGTCCTCAAGGCGAATTTCTTGAGACGGATCCTGTCTAGAACGGATAAGATTATGGCCTTCCAAACTACGAAAATTGAGGCTCCGTCCAGTATGTTGTGGTCTCTTACCTCATTCATTACCATCTCACTTCTCCTCTACTTCCCTCTCGGAATTTTTTGGTTTGACTCCCTCTGAGCCTCGATTTCTCTCCTGGAAACCCTTCTACCAATGTCGATATAACCCCACCCTGATCGTTAGTGCAGCTGTAGCACTGATCCAGATTTCTTGGCTAGAAATCCTCAGCAACAACTCCCTCCTCCTTGATCTTGCCCTGTTAGGTACTTTTCTGACTATACTACCCCACCAACTTCACTCTGAAACTTACCCACAGCCTCCTAAGCCCTAGAAAACTGAAGGTTAGAGCTTCTAAGCTCTACGCAATCCCGACACCAACAAAATCCACACCTCCTAGACACGGGCGTTAATCCTTCCTGACTGAGAAAGATGACCGGGCACTATGTAGGTCGAGTCTGCTCCCTTCTGCCACTGCGCTAATCCTCTTCCCGGCTCAAACTTGATGACGCAAGCACTACATCACCCCTTCCTTGCTTCTTCTCTACTAGGAATAGATTTTGTCACTCAAGACAGCTATTTTTAGCTGTTATTGCTCTGCTCAGTTGATGTTCTCAGTTCTCCTGTGATTTGCAACCATGCTCTATTACCATGTTGGAATTTCTAAGTCTAACTGTTAGAAATGTTGGCATTATGGTTCTGGTATGATTTCAGATGTTGTACTTGATGGCAACACCCATGACATGGCTCTCATTTTGATAAAAATAAAGAAGTACGCAGGAGAACAGTTCAGGAGGTGCGTACCCGCAGGTATGCCGTGCATGGACCGCGTCCAAATACGCGGATTACCCATTCATGGAGTGCGTACCCCAGTGCACACATTCCAAGGCAGTTAAGCGGCCACCCGCGGGGTTTCTCAGTGGTATTTAGCCAACAGTATTGGGTTATCATGGTTTTGGCCCGCGATATTGATTATTTTATTATTATTATTGAGCCCCATGATCCTTGATTTGAGGAAGAGCTAGCCTATATAAAGCAAAGGAGATCATTTGGCTTGAGCATCTCTTTTGAGTGATTGAATATCTTAAGATCTGATTTATTGGGTTCTCGGTTCTTAAAAGATTGATTTATAAAGGAGAAGTTAGAGGCGAATCGGCGAAGGGTGATCTCTTGAGCACAAGTTCAGATCTGAGCATCTGAGGTTATTTCAGCCCTAGTCCAAGGTACGCAAAGGCGCCGAAGGTTCAGTGCGTGGGTACGCAGAGGCGCCGAAGGCTCAGTGCGTGGGTACGCAGAGACGCCGAAGGTTCAATGCGTGGGTACGCAGAAGCAGCGAAGGCTCAGTGCGTAGGTACGCAGGGCAACAGTGGCTCAGGTGCGTGCTTTCTGTAGCAGCACGCGGCGCGATTATTCTTCTGGGTGCGTACTTTATGAGAAGTACGCAGCGCGATACTGTTTTTGGGTGCGTACTGTACGCAGTTCAGTAAAAGGAGCAGAGCGTGGCCACGCAGGGCAGAAGAAGGAGATCTGCGGGTATACGCAGAGAAGCAGAAGGTGAACTGCATAGCAACGCAGGCCAGTAAAAGAAAAACCGCGTATCTGTGTTAAGATCTTCTGTTGGTTGAATTTTTCTGTTGATAAGGTGTTCTGGGTTCTGTTCTGTTATTGTTGATCTGGTTATTACAGCTGACTGTATAATTTACATGTACTTGATGATCATTTGATATGGATCCAGTTTGAAAATTTATGAAAAGTGGTCCTTGAAAAGAAGTAGGGGGTAGTAACTCCCTTCCAGGAGAGATTGGAAAACGAGAGAGAGTTGTAGCTCTCTGCAGGTTGCAGCCTGCGTACTGGTA